>CAUYTI010059969.1:0-17513 GCA_963575145.1 Galago senegalensis
CCCGCCACAACGCCCGGCCATTTTTTGGTTGCAGCCGTCATTGTTGTTTGGCGGGTCCCGGCTGGGGATTCGAACCCGCCACCTTAAGTGTACGTGGCTGGCGCCTTAGCCGGTTGAGCTATAGGCGCTGAGCCATCATGCCAGTCTTGAAGTGCCTGTAAGTGACTGAGAGCCTCCTTGGGAGGCTCAGTGAAGTGTGCAGCATCAAAGAGGCAGAAAGAAAAGACCTTTGAAACCAGAAAGCAGAAAGGCCAGGCTGACAATGTCTCTTGATTCAAGAGAAGGAAAAATTTCAGGACTGAATTGAAGAAATGGCAGAACAAAATGGACCCAGTACTAATTTTGGATTGAAGCTGTGTTCAGCTTGTGTCTACAAGTGGCCAGAAGGAATGAATCAAGTCTTAAGTGAGTCTCTCTGAGCCTAGTAGTTCCACTTCAGGGATATTCTTCCTAAGAATATGTTCACAAATACAGAAAAAGGTATATGCACTAAGATGTTCATAATTATGTTATTTATATGAGCAATAGTGAAAATGGAAACCTTGTCATGTGTACAAGCACATTCAAGTGGAATACTAAAGTTATTAGAATGTATACAAAGGCTATACAAAAGCAAAGAAAATGTTTATGATAGCTCTTGAAAGTAAGTGACTGGCTTGGCGCCTGTGGCTCAAGCGGCTAAGGCGCCAGCCACATACACCTAAGGTGGCGGATTCGAATCCCCAGCCCGGGCCGCCAAACAACAATGATGGCTGCAACCAAAAAAAAAATGGCCAGGCATTGTGGCGGGCACCTGTAGTCCCAGCTACTTGGGAGGCTGAGGCAGGAGACTTGCTTGAGCCCAAGAGTTGGAGGTTGCTGTGAGCGTGATGCCATGGCACTCTACCCAGGGGGATAGCTTGAGGCTCCATCTCAAAAAAAAAAAGAAAGTAAGTGACCAAGATGCATGATCTGTAAAAAGTACATTACAAATATGTTTACAATAAACAAGCCACACTGTTCAGAGGAAATAAGACAGGAAGAAAGAAAGCTGTCAAGTGTCTACAGTGGTTATAATTTAGGCGTCTCACACCAACGTCCCATGCATCAGGACCTGAACTGTTTTATATACTTTGAGCCCTTTCATCAGATGAGGCACATACTGCTCTCTTAATTATGAGAAAAGGGGGTCATTCAGGCGATGGTACTATACTCCACGCGAGCCCCTCCCTTTGCTCTAGTCCTCAAGCTCTCAAAGCGCTTCACCTCAGCCAGAAGCCACAGCTACTTAGGGGAACACTTTGTTTTCCCTAAGAAAGGAGTAACAAGCTCTTTTGAGGACTGAGTCCACACAGGAAACCTGTGGCCTTCCCAGTCCTTAGTGTGGCCTTGTAACTGAATCCAAATTTTACTTAACAAATCCTTTTATTAAAAGGGGCACAGCAGGGCAGCACCTGTGGCTTAGTGAGTAGGGCACTAGCCCCATATACCGAGGGTGGTGGGTTGGAACCCAGCCCGGCCAAACTGCAACAAAAAAATAGCCAGGTGTTGTAGTGGGCGCCTGTAGTCCCAGCTACTCGGGAGGCTGAGGCAAGAGAATCGCCTAAGCCCAAGGCGTTGGAGTTTGCTGTGAGCTGTGATGCCATGGGACTCTACTAAGGGTTAATAAGTGAAATTGTCTCAAAAAAAAAGGGGGGGGGGACGGCACAGGAAAGAAAGATGAAACTTCTTTTTTTTTTTTGTTTTGAGATAGTCATTTTGTCACCTTTGGTAGAGTACCATGGCATCAAGGCTTACAGCAACCTCAAACTCTTGGGCTCAGGCAATTCTCTTGCCTCAGCCTCTCAATTAGTTGAGACTATAGGTGCCAGCCACAATGCCCAGCTTTTTTTTTTTTTTTAAGAGAGGAGGTCTTGCTCTGGCTCAGGCTGATCTCCAACCTGTGAGCTCAGGCAATCCACCCACCTTGGCCTCCCAGAGTGCTAGGATTATAACCCTGAGCCACCGTGCCTGGCCTAGATGAAACCTTCCTTGCCTCCTTTGGTGCTTGAAATCAGAGTGCCACAGGTTCCCCACCCTTCATCCAACTATTGACTGCAGGTGGCTCATTGCCATACTGGGGCTTATGAACTGTACAATTCTAGGCCACTTAACTTTCCCTGCTGTTAGATCTGGGGTGAGCCCCACTATCTCTGACCACTGAAGGTCTGATGCTCCCACTAAAGCAGCTTCCTTATAGGAATGGAACACCCATCACAGGAGTGGACACATGGAAGCACCAGGAACAGTACAGAACGGAAGTTCTCCCTCGAGGATCTTTATTGATGACTTGGAAAAGCAGGTGCAGAACACTGGATGCTATCCCTTTTCTTTATTAGGTCTCACTATGTTCCCCAGGCTGGTCTTGGACCCAAAACACTGGGACTACAAGCATGAGACACTGTGCCCCAGCTTTTACGTTCTTTGAGGGAAGTTCACATTCATATTTGCTTGCTCTTGTGTGAGGGAACATTGGGAAGATGAATAAGCAGTAACACCTGAGCCACTACAGAGGGTGGATGGAAAACACTTAACAAAGGAGTCCTTGCATCACCCTGGGACACCCACCCCAACACATGCACTCTCCCTTACACCTTGGGCAGGCTTTCAGCACAGCAGTAGGCAGAATGTGTTCCTCGCCAGGGCAGCAGACACTGCTGTCTGGAGGAGACAGCCTGCTCCTCCATCTGCACCATCTTGACTAATCTGAACTGAGCCGACTATAAACTTGCCTTGTTTGTTCAGCACTCAAGGAACTCTAGGCACCCACCCCTGCTTCCCATGGTCCCCTCATTTGTAGAGCAAGATGCCTTCAAAGGGCTACTATGAGCACGGGGTGAAAGAGCCCCTTTGAGGCTGGGCACCTGTAGCTCAGCAGCTACGGCACTGGCCACGTACACTAGGGCTGGTGGGTTTGAACCTGGCCCAGGCCTGTCAAACAATGATAACTACAACAAAAGAATAGCCAGGTGTTTTGGCAGGTGCCTATAGTCCCAGCTACTTAGGAGGCTGAGGCAAGAGAATTGCTTATGCCCAAGAGTTTGAGGTTGCTGTGAGCTATGATGCCACGGCACTCTACTGAGGGTGACATAGTAAGACTGTCTCAAAAAAAAAAAAAAAAGCCCCTTTGAAAGTCCTAGGAGTGGGACCCTCTTGTTTCCAATGCCCACTACACCCCCACAGTGGGCTCACTACCCCTGGGTGTGACCCTGCCTCACTCCTACCTGCACAGAATGGACAGCACAGGGCCTTCCCAATGCCCAAGGCTGCACACTGCATCAGCTCAATTACAACTGAAGCTAAATGCCCACAGGGACCCAGAGTAGGGCAGCCCTGTATAAGTGAAAAGCATATATGTCTTTGCCTCTGCCATTTCTGAGAGTGAGCATGTACAAATCTTCCTTGGCACGATTCAGGAGAGACTGAGGCAGAACTCCATTTGGCTTGGCACTAAGAAGGTAAAATTCCTGTGCTCAGGCCAGGAGGCTGGGGTGTGAAGGCGTGTCACTGGCATGTCACCAGGATCTCCAAATTGTGGTTTTGTAAGGTTAAGATACTGCCTCCAGATAGCTTGAGGCTGCAAAGAGTAGGAGAACAATCAGCCTTTTTTCCCCTTAGCAGTTTCCATATCTATCAAAAAGTGGGCTAGGGAGTTAACAGTCTGCTTCTTCATGGCTACTATTTTGAGTATAATAGATAACTTAGAAGAATGTGTCTCACTAAAAAAGTTAGTCTGGGGCAGTGCCTGTGGCTCAAAAGGGTAGGGTGCCAGTCCCATATGGCGGAGGTTGGTGGGTTCAAACCTAGCCCCAGCCAAAAACTGCAAAAGAAAAAAAAAATGTTAGTCTGCTTTTTACAATATATTAGTGAGGTAATAGTATGAATATTCATTAACAACATGTACATGCAGCACCTGCTATTTAAGCTGGGAAGAAATAAACATTTTTGCTATCTGCCATAAGTGTGGTAGCCACCCTTTATTATATACAATTTCAAAGCAAATCTATACCTTGTGTCACCAACCACTCACAGAAACTTCATGCAACAGCCCTGACTCTGGCTGACAAGCATTCCCAACAGCCCATCTACCCTGTAACCTGGTAAGCTCCTCCTCAGAGGTGTTGGGTCTGTCCCCATATTTGTCACCAATGTATTAACTTGCTCCATTTACCTTCCTGGTATTGAATTGCACAGGGACCTCTTATGTCATAGTCCTGAAAGACAACACCACACAAGGGGAGGAGGATTTTGCCCAAAAGAATGCTTTATTGACAAGTTACCCATTATTCACGTTAAGAAGATACATCAGCTCCCACCTCTACAGCTGCTGCCTCATTACTGCACCCCACACCCTGCAAGGGCCTCAAACAGCACTCTTCCTGGGCCCCTGTACTCTTGTCATCTGTATTTGTCTTCCCAGGGCTGTCTGAGATGGCCCAGGCCATTTAGTTACCAGAGGACACTCAGCATCAGCCCAGCATCTCTCCTGTCCAGGGACTGCTCAGCCTGCAGAGAGGGCAAGGCCTCAGTGCCCTGCTAAGAGCCACCAAGGCACAGAGTTGTCCCTGCAGACCACACCTCGTGACATGCAGGGCCCTGATACGAGAAAGGCTGTGGTTGGGACAATTTAAAAACAAGAAAGAGATCTTTGTAGCTCTTGAGAAAAGCTGACAGCAGAGTCCTGGCTCATCTAACACTCACCCTGATCCAACCTGTGGGGTCCATTCTGCTTTTCATTACTCTACATGGAGTGACCAGGCAGGCTGGAGCCACTGGCTAGCACACAGGCAGCTCTGTGAAGGGGGCTCACCTCTCCCAAAGATGGGGGCTTTTCCTGGGGGCCCTTCAGGGCAGGGTAGGGAGCCAGTGGGAGCTGCCACTGGGGTGGAGCATTAGGGAAATAAAGCATACCAATTGGGTCAGGCAGCTGCCGGACAGGCTAAACATAAAATTGTATACGGTACTCAGCCTATTAAAGAACCTTTATTTTTATATATTAAAAAATCATAAAGAAAGCATAAGGCAATGTAAGGCCTGTATTTCAGCTTGAGTCAAAAGAAATAATATTCTCTAGCTATGAGGCTAAAGTTATTTATCTAATTTTAATTTTGAAAAGTCCTCTGCATTTAAAAAATAACGAATTTGCTCTTGTCAAAGCTAGCTCAGTGTAACAACCGGGTAGCTGCTGTGATAATCAGTTTCCTTTCGGGGCGGGGGGTATCTCAGAAAAGGAACAGTTTCTTCATTCAGCATTTTGAGATCAAACATTTCAGATCAGGTGGGTGGCTTTCTGGGTGACTATATTATCTCTGTGAGTCAGGGGAGGAGGAGAAGGTAAGAAAATGCCACTTTGTAGAAATGACTCTTTAACCCTTCGACATTCTGATGAGCTAACAGAGGCCGGAGAGAGTCTGGGCTTTGGCTTAACACCCTCCAAATCCTCCACCCTGTCCACCTCCTGCACCCCAGGAAGGATGGCACAGTGATGTGTTTCATCTACGAACTTTAGTGTAAAACATCTGTGTACAAGACTGTGATCTCTAAATCATGCGAATGCAGCAGCCACATCTCTGTGTGAACGGGCACAATTGTCTTCCAGCCAGCTCTGTCCACTTGCCCAGGCTGGCCGCTCCGTCGTGCAGCGCAGAGCCTTGGCTATGAAGAGGAGAGCGTGCACGCACTTGCTTTGTGGCCAGGTGAGACCAGCGTGGGCTTAGAAAGGCGCGTGATCTGACAGGGGCTGGTCGCCACTCCCCGCTGGGGAGGGAAGATTGTCACTGCTGTTCTCTCTGTCACCCACAACCTTAGACTACAGGAAGGAAAAGAGCAAGAAAGAAAAACCTGAGACCGAGCACACAACCCCTGGTAGGTCCTAGGTCCACACTCATGTCTCTACTGAAGTTTATGTGATACACACACTACTCAGCAATGAAAATAGACAAATCCCTGATAGGCAACAGCTGGGACAGGTCTCAGGAGAATTGTGCAGTGTGAAGAGACAGCCCAAAGAGTAACTGCTACAGGACTCCATGTATGTGACATTCTTAAAAATACATAGAATAGGAAAAGAGATTTTGGGGTGTTAGAGGTAGGGCAGTAGCTACAAAGGTGCCATGTGGGATCTTGCTGTGAGGAAAGCTATCTGGACTATTGTGTTGGCGTACTGGCTATGAAGCTGCACTAAGGTTTGCAAACTGTTATCACTATAGGAAACTATAAAAGGCACAAGGGACCTGAAGATAGTACTTCAACTGAGTTGAGTCTACAATAAGATTAAATCACTAGGAGTTAAAAAAAGTTGGTGTGACAGGTCACCCCAGCAGGAGAATTGGGTGATCCAGGTATAATTACCTTCATGGTCCCGACTCGGTCTTCGAATGACTTGAAAGCTGCAGAGTTCCTTCAGAGAGAGGGGAGATAACTAGTGTAAAAACCAAATGCCATGCTGCCCTCCAAGATCTGAAGGGCCTCAGGGTTAATGCCACCCTCCAGAAGGATCCCTAACAGCACCCTGAGAGCTCACTGCAGAAATACAACACACCACAAGAGATGCCCCTCGCGGAGGGTCCAGCCAAGGTCACTCCAGAGGCTCTGCAGGTCAGAAGTGAAGTCAGCTATGTATACCAACCATAGCACAGGCCCAGATATTACATGAAGAGCTGCAAAGCCCTTGACTGTGCAGTGGGAAGCCACACCTTTCCACTGCATCATAAATGCACACCCTTGGCTCTTGTACTAGGGTTATGAGAAGTCCTAGAGTTCTTCATACACATCTCAGAAAAATGAAAGGACAATGCAGGACAGCGGAGCAAAGCTGAGACAGAGGGGAAAGTGGACCAGCCCTGTCCATCGGTCCCACCCCTGCCTGTTCCAAGACCTCTAGAGGCCAGCATGCTAGTAACACCCAACCAGAGTCTCCTGACGGGCTCTCCTGAGTTTGGGGGTATGCCTGAGTGAGACCCTGCTGCAGCAGGTGTTATATCCACGGGTGAGCCCGGCCCCCACTCCCTGACCTGACTCTGTAGGCAATAGGGCTTGGAAAGTTCAGGACAAGGCCCAGTTTGGCAGAAGGGTCTCCTCTGGAAGCTGTAGGATGGGAACCTCATCCCTACCAGCTCTTGTCAGTCAAAAGGGTTCAACCCTCAACCTTCAGCCAACAGGGGCTGCCAGGGGAATGGGCCCCTTGATCTGGGGGGCACAGGAATGGAAATTTGTGACTACCAGGAGCCACCCGACCCTCCCCCCTAGACACCCAGCTCTGGAGCTGCAGAAGGAAGGCATACATTACCTCATGGCTGGCATGCTTATGGAGTGGCGGATGGAGTAGCTGCTGCTCGAGAACAGGAAGGAGCAGAAAAGGAAGCAAGAGTTAACACAAAGAAAAGACCAGCAGGCATGTCAGGCGGCTCGCACAGGAGCCCATCCACCAGATGCAGAGGTAGGGCCCCACACCCAGCACCTCTAGAGCCACCTGCTCCTCTACACAATGTCCAGAAGGAAATTTGGCCCAGTTCCTCTCTCTTAGCCATGTGGCACTGGGGAGGGGAGCCCACCAAGGAGACTGGGAGCACTCAGGCCTGGCTTTCACAAAATACTGGGTACCAACAGTTTCAGATGCCCTTTCTTGACTTTACAGCAAGTTCAATGACCTTTTAGCAAAAGAGAAAGAACCAAAATATTTGAAATCAGACCATTCTGGATTCATCCCTAGACCTCCAAGTTCCAACGAGAAAAGCAAATGACCATGGCACAAGGGGGTCTGCCTGGAAGACTATGAGGAAAAGGACTGCCTGGGACCAAGACTTGAAGGTTCTCAAGCAATAAATGAGACAAAATGCAACCTGAGGGGATAGGTCTGCTTCTCAGGAAAATGAGGGAACAGGACTAGTATTTGAAAGAACAGCAGTTAGAGGGTCAGCACAGCCCTTCCAAGTCAAAATGCTTCCTTTTTGTAATAAACTCAAGTATGGACACCAAGATGCCTGTGTTGTATGAGGTGGCTGGGTCAGTCACTCACTGGCCCTCAAGTAGGTAGCCTGCATGTGCCCAGGTGTGCTGCACTTCTTGGAGAGCAAGCACCTGTCTCTGCACGGGTCACTTCTGAGCCATGAGAGCAGCCTCTGATTTGTCCTGAGGCATAGCCGGCTTAGTCATCATTCTCACCCACCTCCCACCTACAGAGCCTCCCCAGGGCCTTGCAGAAGTCCACCTTGCCCCAAGTGAGAAAAAAGCCTTCCAAAGGTGCATCCAACTCAGTCTTACCTAAAGGAGTGTGAGAATGGATGAGCCCTAGAAGGTGGCAGCAGGAGAGAAGAAAAGCAGTGTTAAGCAAGGGAGGCCACAGCCCACCCACAACCCTCCGCTGGGAGCTCTGGCTTCCCTGCCTGCGCTCTAGAGAGCCACACTGGGATGGCTCCTCAGTCCTCATGCTATCAGACAGAGCTGCCCTGTCACTAGCCCCCTAAGTCCTGACTCTACAGAGTGCACAATGGGCAACTCCAAACCCACAGTTCTGCCTGGGCTTGAAATCAGATCATTCTGGATTCTGGGCCTGTGTGTGCAGCCCTGCATCCACGCTCATGTACAGGTCTGAGGAGAAGCTCCAAAGATAGTCTAAGCCAACACCTAGGACGTGCATCCTGGGAGCAGTGCAAATGTTTGACATGTGTGGCAGCCCAGCTTGGCTAACATCTCCCATCAACAGTGGCCTGTGTTCTCTAAAGTACCTCTGTTATAGGTAGCATAAACACCACAGGGTCTGGACACTCTGCTCACCGACCTGGAAATGTGGACTGGAGGCTGGCTGCAGGCACATAGAGGACAGCTGGCCACTCCTCCACTGTGCGGGGGGCCCCTCCATGGGGGACTACTGAAGAACCACACATACTTGCTCAGGCTGCCTGTGGTGCCTACACCCTATGGGAATAAGTGAGACTTGCTCCTCTTGGGAGAGAGAGGAGCAGCCTGAGATCCAGAGAAGGCAGATACCTTTGTATAAGATCACAAAGCTGGCTGGAGACCCAACCCTGGTGTGAATCCCTTCCCGATCTGAATCTGCTACCTCTTCCCATCACCTTAGTCCCAGGGCACACAAAAGGCCTCAAGTCCAGGGCTGGCCCAGATCAGGCCATAGTAGACACTGGCACTGGATAGCTGTCCAAAAGGACCTGGAGCCAAGGATTAGGAGGGGCTAACTGGATGTCATCCAACCCTCAACCTTTCATTTTTATGTAACAAAAAACTCTCAACCTCAGGCTCTAATCCAGGTTAATGGGCCTCAACCTCAATCAGCTGTGACCACTTGGTGAGATAATGGGCACACAGCAGGGTTCCCACCACCACTGCAAACACCAACCAGAGTCCCAGGTTAAGACACACCAGCAAAAGGGCATGCCTTCGGGCACCCTGAACATGACCAGCCAACTGCAGAGGCCCTGCTGGCCCCACATGCTGAGCACCACACATAGAGGCAAGGCATGTAGACACAGCTGTCCTGGAACCTTTAAGCCTGGAGCCCTGCTCACTGCTGGCCATGCCCAGAGGCTGCATGACGTAGGATCAGCAGCAGGTCCCAGGTCTCCAAGGAGAGTAGGGGCTTCACACCTTGTCAGAGGAGCAGAAGTGAACAGATCCTGCCAGCTTCCAGAGAAAGAGGCCACATAAAGAACTGCCTGGAGCCATACAACCTCATCCATAATCCAGGCTATGTAGGAGGCCAAAGCCGGAGGCTCACTCGAGGCTGCAGGACTATGATCATGCCACAGCCCTCCAGCCTGGAAGAAGTGCCTAGGTCTTAACAGCCAGAATCAGGTCCTACATGGCCACTCCCATCAGCACCAAGGGCTTGTACACCTGCCCTACTTCCACCCCAGGTGATCAGAGCTCCCAAGGGAGTGGATGACTCAGAATGAGCCACACCATCGAGAAAAAAGGGGTTTCTAGCAGGACACGGTTTACACACAGCAGACACCTGTTACTTCCTTAGGACACGCTAGGGTCAGATAGGCGTTTTCAGAGAGAAGCAGACAGCGGCCTAGTGGTACTCTCCCCATCACAGTGCTGGGCAGCCCTCCCTCAGCAAGGTCAGGCCACCACTGGCATGTGATTGGGGGCTGTCCCTGAGCAGGGGTGCAGGCATGTGCACAGCCCACAAGGCTGGGGTGGCATGGGGTGGGGACTGCCTGCCCACCCACCCCTTGGCCTCAACCCTGCTCATTGAGGCACCTCTGATGGCCAGTAGGTGCTACCAGCCCCTGGGAAAGACACTCAGAACTAGGGCCTCCTAGTGCCCAACTGCAGCTCTCAAAACCTGGGACAGGTAAACAGCCCTGAGGAAATACCACGCTGAGCACCTGGTCCAGACTGACCTCCTGCCCTGACATCAGGCCAGAGACCTTGCCTCTTGTGGAGCTTCAGGAGCAGCCTCCCCCCAGCTCCCAGTCACAAGGTACCCAATGGCAGTAATGAATGCCTTGTCCTGAGGAACACAGAGAGGCAGCTGGTGAGAGGCCGCAGTCTGGTCCAGGCCCAGGCCCCAGGCAGACTT
Source organism: Galago senegalensis (assembly GCA_963575145.1). NCBI lineage: Eukaryota > Metazoa > Chordata > Mammalia > Primates > Galagidae > Galago > Galago senegalensis. The sequence continues at coordinate 10,565 of CAUYTI010059969.1, forward strand.
CCTGCTGCACCTCTGACATGTCAGGGCTCACTTTCCCCAACCAGGTTTCAGGATAGTAAGCCCAGAATGGGGTGTCTCACCTCATGTCTCCCAGCTTCCTGCTGATGGCAGAGCCCACAGTAGAAAGGGCAGCTGAAGTCTTCTGTCCTGCCTGCGAGAGTGTCTCCTGAGTCTTCTTGTAGCTGGAAGAAGACACAACAGTTCAACTAACCACACAGCAAGGGCAGGCCGCAACCCATAGCAAGGAGCAAAGCACCAGAACATCCAGAAGGAAGGCAAAAGGGGAGTCCAGAGGGTTAGACCTGCCAGCTGGCCAGGCAGGGGACACATTTCAGGGCTTCTTGGCCCCAGGGGAAGCTGTGATGGCAGCAGGAGTGGCCAGCACTACAGATGTACCCACTGACTCTCAGCAGTGCTACAGAGTCACTGCCTCCCCGCTCTGCTATAATGCTCGCTTTTCTCATCTTACGCATCAACGTTGTCTTCACCTCACCTGACACTGCTAAGCCCACTCTCCTGCCTCCTCTTTGTGTCTCTGACTATTTGACAAGCACCACACACCTACTACTGAGAAGCCAAGGCCACAGAGGCCCCTAGATGTGGGATGAACCCAGGCAAGCAGTGTCAGAAGCCGGAGGAGTCCTGTCATTTTCTGCCCAGACCAACACAGGTGCAAAACTTCCCTGTCCTTATGTGAGACAGTCCTCTGAGGGGTGCATAGCAAATTCAACCCTGTGCGCACAAGATGAGCTTCATGGCACAGACCGCAGCCTGTGGGTCTTTTCAGAACACGAACAGTGAAGACTGGGAGGTCCATCCCCTCCTGCCCCTAAGTGCCACCCACAGCTGGGTGCATCACACACAACCGTGGCTCTATGACCTCACCAGCAGGAAGGGTGGAGGGCAGCTGGTGGGCAGGGTGCTGCAGCTGCAGGGACATGTGTGGGCTTACTGTCCACACCTGGATGGCTGCCCTGTCTAGCTGCCACCACAAACAGGAGACAAAGGCCTCCAGCATGACAATGCCCACAACAACCACCTAAACCCAAAGCCAACTGATCACAGCTCCCCACCAAAGCCAGGGCCGTGTTACCAGGACCAAACTAAACATCTGGCATGCCTGGTTAAACCCCCAGGGAGTGACAGTTTAGGGATGACAGGCCTCTGGAGAAGGTGCAGGCTCCTCTCAGCATCCCGGGAGCATCACCAGACACTGTAGAAGAAGACATCAGGGACAGGCCTTGCCAAGCTCTCCCTCCCATGCCCTCCGTATTCCTTGCAGAAGGACCTGACCCACCCATTGCCTACTCCAGCCCAGGGAAGGGCGCAGACCATTCATTTTCCTGTCAAAATGGAATAGTGAAGACTGTCTGCAGGAAACAGACTCAGTGCACCTAGAACCATGTTCTGTTCTTTTTATATAAAACACTAGGCAAAAAGTAACTAATGACCAGCAACTGTTTCTGAAATGCAAATTCAGAACACACCTTCAACCTCCATTCTTCCTGAAACAACAAATACATAAAAACATGTCCACATTCAGGGGTCTGTTTTAGTACTAAGTAAAACAGTCAACAAGGGATTTAGAGAAAAATCCTCACAGACTATCTGTTGGTGCCCAAAGGGTGGAGTTGGGAAGACTAAAGTCAGCAGGGTGGTTATGGTGCCGGCCACATGCACTGAGGGTGGCAGGTTTGAACTGGGCCCCAGCCAGCCTAGTAACAAAGGTAACTGCAACAACAAAAAAACTGCTGAGCGGTGGGTGGTGCCTGTGGCTCAGTGGATAAGGCTCCAGCCCCATATACCGAGGAGGTGGGTTCAAACCCAGCTCCAGCCAAACTGCAACAAAAAAAAAATAGCCGGGTGTTACGGTGGGCACCTGTAGTCCCAGGTACTTGGGAGGCTGAGGCAAGAGAATCACCTAAGCCCAGGAGGTGGAGGTTGCTGTGAGCTGTGTGACACCACGGCACTCTACCAAGGGTGATAAAGTGAGACTCTGTCTCTACAAAAAAAAAAAATTGCTGTATGGTATGGCGGGTGCCTGTAGTCCCAGCTACTTGGGAGGCTAAGGCAAGAGAATCGCTTAAGCCCAAGAGTTGGAGGTTGCTGTGAGCTGTGATGCCACAGCACTCTATTAAGGGCAACATAGTGAGACTCTTGTCTCAAAAAATAAAATGCAATAAAGTCAGCAGGATCACAAGCCCATGTCTGGTGCTGCCTTAGGAAGGTCCAGAAGATGACTCAGGCAGGGCAGAAGACACTGACACCAGCAGCCAGCCTTGTGACTGCATCGCAGCTCCTAACATTTCTGGCTATGGAATAAGGGGCCACAGAAATAGCAGTCTCCAAATGAAGGGTGCTCTGGATTCAGTGAGCATCGCTGCGTGGCTTGCTGGCAACTTGCTGGCCCTTTTGCCTGCTGCAGCCCCAGCCAGGGTCACAGTGCTGCAAGCCCACACTGAGAGCCGCACACAGACTTGCACACTGTGTTGGGCTGAGTCAGAGCCAGAGCCCACCCCAGACAACTGGGCCCGGCTGCACATGAGAGTGCCAGGCTGTGCCACCCAGCCAGCACTCTATGGAGTTAATGGATCTTTCAGGAAAAGAGCCCTGGACAGATAGCAGTTTCCTTCCATAGTCAGTAAGGATGCCCATCATCCAGCATGGAGCATCTGGTGGGTTTCCTTCTTCCTCCCCTTCTCCTGATTCTGCCTTTGGGGGATGCCTCCACCTTCACTTGAGGTAGGCAAGTGATCCAGGCCTGGCCAGCTAGGGCATACCAGCTCCCTGGCCACAGCCACAATCCAGCGAGGCCACCCTGGGCCACAGTGTTGTTGGACTACAAAGCTGGAAGCAGGGACTTCTCTGCCAAGGAAGACGCCCACCTCTATGCTGACAGACATCACCTTCAGCTGCACTTCCTGTCATTGCAGAGTTACTCAGGTGCCCACTCTCAACTCCAAGTTCTTGGATAGATCCCCCTATAAAAAGACTATGGTGAGGTGATGTCTCATGACTCATTCTTGGATTTCTGCTCTCAGGTAAAGAGGCAGTCAGCTGAAAGAGCCTCAGTAGTACCACAACTGTTTCAGGGCAGCACAGCTTCACCAGGGCTTTACCAAAGGTGCAGACACTCACACTACCTGCCAGCCTACATGCTCATTCCAGTCCTCTAGGGCCACTGGTTGAAAGAAGCTTGTAGGCTCAGCGCCTGTGGCTCAAGTGGCTAAGGCACCAGCCATGTACACCTAAGGTGGTGGGTTCAAATCCAGCCCGGGCCCACCTAACAACAATGACGGCTGCAACCAAAAAATAGCCAGGAATTGTGGCAGGTGCCTATGGTCCCAGCTACTTGGGAGGCTGAGGCAGGAGACTTGCTTAAGCCCAGGAGTTGGAGGTTCCTGTGAGCTGTGATGCCACGGCACTCTACCCAGGGGGACAGCTTGAGGCTCTGTCTCAAAAAAAAAAAAAAAAAGAAGTTTGTAAACATGTGGGTCAGAAGCAGCAGCGACCCAGCTCTCATCACCTTTCACTGTAAACATGTGAGTCAGAAGGTTGGCAAGATGGCTCTCATCACCTTCCCCTGAAAACAGGTGGGTCAGGAGCTCAGCAAGCTGGCTTTCATCACCTTTCCCTACAAAAGCTTGGGCAGTGGAGCCTGACTAGAAGAGGCACAACCAGGCCAAAAGCATGACATTTTCAGAAACCCTGTCCCCTAAGCTGTGCTGCCCTCTTCCTGGGCTATCACTGCAAAAATTCATCCAGCTCTGGAGATCCCAGTGTGACAACTCTGCCACTGACAGAATCTGGACGCTGCCTTAGGCACAGCCTCTGCCAGGCAGAGTGCCAGGCACACACAGACCCACAGGATTCTTCGAGGGCTGGAAGGTCTAAGTGTCCATAGCTCTTTGAAAAAAACATTTGAAATAGTATCCCAGCTGGGCAGCGCCTGTGGCTTAGTGGGTAGGGCACCAGCCCCACATACCAAGGGTGGCAGGTTCGAACCCAGCCCCAGCCAAACTGCAACAAAAAAATAGCCTGGAGTCTGTAGTCCCAGCTACTCAGAAGGCCGAGGCAAGAGAGTCGCCTAAGCTCAAGAGCCGGAGATTGCTGTGAGCTGTGATGCCACAGCACTTGACCAAGGGCAATAAAGTGAGACTCTGCCTCAAAAAAAAAAAAAAAGTATCCTAGCCTGATGTCCATGGTTTTAGAGAACAGTGCTCCAGTGTCTATGACTGTTTTCAGGCTGAGTCTGAACCATATGCCTCATATCCAGACAGACAATAATCACTGCCTCAACCACGTGCAGAGAGCCAACTGGTGCCTAGCACCCAATAGAACATTTCCACCCATGTTCCGTGGCAACCATGACAGCACTCCCTCCTAAATAAAGTGGAAAAATCCCATAGAGATTATTTGTTGTTGAGGTTTGGCCAGGGCTGGGTTTGAACCGGCCACCCTCAGTATATGGGTCCAGCGCCCTACTCACTGTGCCACAGGTGTGGCCCCCCTATAGAGACTATTTTTAAACATTCCCCTGTTCAGTTCTAAGAACCTGTGCTCCAACAAGGGAACAGATAAGGGAGATGCCGTTATCTATGTTATAGACTCAAAGCACAAGGAGTCACTCTGAGTGGCACCCTGACAGACACTTGAGGCCACTCATGTGTTCGTCCATTCTGCTGACGCTCCTGTGACTACTGCTGCAGTGCCACCGGCCCGTGAGGACTTCACGTTCCCACCAACACAACCTATACCACACGCTACTCCCAAAAACTACCCTAAAGTATGAGTGAAGCTCTGAGAACCCAATAGCTGGAGCTAAATATGCAGGGGAAGGAAGGAAAGCAAACCAACCAGCCAAATAAAAACCCATCACCAACAAAGTCCTACAGGCACTGCTCTCCACCTTGCTCATTGTTGAAAGCCACCTTCTAGTCAGAGAGCCAGCCTGGGTCCCCAGGTCTCTCATCTGAGGGACACACATCACAAGTGGGACTTCTAAGCATAGTTTGGGGCTCTCAGCCACTATCCTCTCATCCACAAGAGTTTAAAGAACAGTTCCGCATACTTTAGAAAAGTTACATTAAGTAAAAATAGCAAGCAAACACTAAAAGAATTATTGTGCCAAGCGTGCACAGCCCCTGCCCCTAGGAGAATCAGGAGGCAGAGAAGAGGGGGAAGGAGGTGCTGACAGTATGGGCACTCACAGGTCCGACTGGGTCACTTTCTCATTCCACTCTCCAAGTTTCTCAGAAGTTTTCACATAGCTAAAAACAGAAAGTCTATGGTGAATTATTCAGAAGAGTGATTTCAACCTAGGCTTCAGACTATAGGTCAGAGTCCAGGAAAGACAGGGAAGGGCCAGTTGGCCAGACTCTCTCTCTCTGGCCTGCATGAGAAAAGAGCCCACTATCTCACCACAGTGTGCAGGCTCAGAAAGCCCAGACATCAGTGGGTCAGGACTAACCATTTCTTTTCTTGTCACATGGAAGGAGCCCTGGTCTTCCACTTGAAGGAGGCTCTTGAGGAGCACCACTGCTATGGGGAGCTAGGAGGACACAGCCATAGCCCCAAAACACTTCTCAGTCTCCCTGGGGATTCAAAGCTGACAGTGTCCTAAGACAAAACATAGGCTTTTCATAGGTGAGATACAAGAATGCAATTCACTCTCTGGGGGCGGGTGACATGGCTTCTGGGAAATATTCCAACCTCCACCTTGAAAGGCGTGTTTCAGACAAGCCATGCAGACATGGCCAAGTCTGAAAGCAGCACACCCCAAATTCAGAGAGCTGAGTGACATCTCAGCCAGAGGTCTTGGGGTTATAGGGCTACACAGACCAGTCTCCATTGGTGACTATGACCATGCCACATGCATTAAGAGGGACTCATGTCCGCTTTGGCAGACAGTTATGGGTACCACAAAAAAGCCCTTCTCATTAAAACCCTAATTAGTGCTCTCTCAAATTCAGACCCTGAAACACATTCTTCCTATTAATCTCTGCTAGGACAACAAGCACCTACCTTTTTAAAATACACATCAAGGGGCCAGGTGTGGTGGTTCACGCCTGTACTCCCAGCACTCAGGGAGACCGAGGTGGGTGGATTGCCTGAGCTCATGAGTTCAAGACCAGCCTGAATAAGAGCAAGACCCCATCTCTAAAAATAGCTGGGTGTTGTGGCAGAGACCTGTAGTCCCAGCTACAGGAAGGCTGAAGCCACAGGATCACTTGAGCCCAAGTTTGAGGTTGCTGTCAGCTATGATGCCATGGCACTCAACCCCAAGGTGAGCGAGACTCTGTCTCAAAAAAAAAACAAAAACATACATATCAACTCCTAGCTCTTTGAATAAACAACATTACAGTTCCTAGGTTGATGACTTGGGGTCTCTCACTGGCTGCTTCCAGACAGGCACACTTGACCCTCCTGCTGTAAGGCACCATGTCCCCAAACACCAAGGCAGAGGCACACCTTGTTGCACACTTTCCAGCTGGCAGAGCAGCCCCACTATGGGGAAGGTACCTACGCGTTGGAGACCTGCACATCATGCCAGCTCCTGGACAGATTCTGCTTCAGACCCCCCAACGTGGAGAGGCCCAGCCTCCTTCTGAGCTCGCCACAGTGCCTCTCCTTCGCTGCCAGGACCTGGCGCAGGGTGACAATTTCCTCTTCCACCTGCAATGCATGCAGTTGACATGATGAGCCATCACTACTATAGGAAGTGACTGACATCCTTATACAGATTGCAGTGAATTACATAAGAACTCTCTGCCTAGGCTCAGCGCCTATAGCTCAACTGGCTAAGGTGCCAGCCATGTACACCTAAGGTGGCGGGTTCGAATCCCCAGCCCGGACCCGCCAAACAACAATGACGGCTGCAACCAAAAAATAGCCGGGCGTTGTGGCGGGCACCTGTGGTCCCAGCTACTTGGGAGGCGGAGGCAAGAGA
>CAUYTI010059971.1:0-33905 GCA_963575145.1 Galago senegalensis
AAAGCAGTAACTGAGAAAATGACATGAAGGCTGTGTTGACCAGTTTGATGGAAGTATTTCAGAATGCATGTGAAAACCCCACACTGTACCCCAGAAGTGCATTAATGTACATAGTTAACATTCAATAAAAAAAAAAAAAATTAGTGAGGAAGGGAGACCTTGAGTCCTGGAGGATGCAGAGGACTCTCCAAGGAAGAGTGGGAGGAGAAAATAATCAGAAAAAAAAATACTGCCCTTCCTGAGAATCCAGAAGCAAAAATGGGGTCAGTCACCTGTGGTAAGAGCTTGAGTGAGTAAACGAGCCAGAGGACTCTTGCAGACATGTTAAGTGCTTTCCCTATAAACAGCAAGCCAGAGGCACCCAGAAAGGGAGAGGTGATAAGGTATAAGAAAAGTGCCAGTGATGGGCAAAACAGAGGATTAGAGAAAGTGCTTACAGCAGGGGTTTTCAAACTGGTTTAGCTCAGGAAATCTTCCTTCAAGGGAAAGCACTGTGGAAACTCAATGCATAAAATAGGTAAAATCAAGGTGAGCCAGCTGAGGAGAGGTTGGAGGCCCATTGCTCAGCCCACCCACTCTCCATCTCCCTCTAGGCAGCTTCTGAGAGGAATCTGAGGCACCCTAGGGACCTCAGAAAGCCACAACCCACACTCCTCCATTACCCATTCCCTCTCTTCAGTTTAAAACTAGAACCACTCCTACCACATTTCAATCTCCATCCTGCTGCAGACGTCTATCCCTGCTTCCTTTGCTACTAGAAGTGACCACAAGACTAAGTGTTTTTTATCCAGGGAATGTGAGTGGAAGTGATGGGTATAATTTCCAAGCCACTTCCTTAAAAAGAAATTAATTGCTCTCTTTGTCTCACACTGCCAGCATGGACATGAATGACAATGGCTAGTTTCAACCATGTGAAAAGGGCAAAGTTAGAGGGTAGCAGAGCAAGAAGATGGAAGGAGCCTTGGTGCCTGGATGACCCTGTGGAACAGAGCCACCTTCTCTCCCTAAACCACCCACCTACACCTGGACACGGGAGAGAAAGAAATCTCTGTTTTGTTTGAGCTTCAGCACTCTAGACCTCATAATAATAGAAGCCTTGCTAATAGAAAAGACAGAATGAAAAAAAACAATTTGGTGCCTCTTACTCTCTCTCCAAGATCTTCCTTGAGTATATGACTCCTGGCTACAAGACCAGAATGGTGACCTCTTTGCTCTTTGGAAGTTGTACACAGCTTTGAATAGTAACAAATTCTGTTTACATTTTGTTTTTCAGGGAAAGGATTTTATAGATGTTTAATGGGTTTTGACTGACCCTTAGACCACACTGTGACAATATGGAGTTTCTCTCCTCTCTCCACTTTCACTTCATCTGACCAGAAAGCAGGATTTCATATTCCTCAACTTCTCTCCACTTCTCCAACACTGCTGCTTCCCAGCTATTCCCAGGATGAGTCAATTATTCTGGGGAGAGGGAAACAACAGCCTACTATCACATTCACCAAATCTAAGAAATATTAAAAGATGTTGAAAAGTCAACATTGCATAAACCCCATAAAGTCCCATCTTTGTTGTGGTTGCTTTTCTGTTTTTCTTCTCTGCTATTTTCCCATCTTGGATATTTTTATTATCTAATGAAGCCAAAGTCAGAAGACTATAGAGCCTCCATCCCCATAACCTGAAAGTCACACCCTCTCTTGGCTTCAGAGACCCAGAATCTTTGCAAAACCATCGTGAAACCCTAGGAGGTCATTACCGAAAATGATGATATTGAGGAGTATAAAAGAAACTTAATGTCTCAGAATATAAAAGCTATTCTAATCACTACATCTAATTACCAAGAGAAATGACTCACCAAAATATTTTAAGTGCCTTAAAATATATAATAAGGTGAAAAGAGAAAATGTGAGCAATTGCTTAGTGAGGCGGCAATGGGAAGTAGATATCAGAGAATACAATTCCCATTTTCACATCAAAGAAGCCAGGAACTTTCAAAATTGTAAGTTCTATTCTTATCAGTGTTTAAACTTAAGACCTTCAAAAGTGGTAGAACTTTCCAGTTTTTTTAAAACAGATCTGAAGCTTGTTCTTGCTGTATACTATAATGACACTGTAAAATTTTACATATCTGTAAACTCAAGTGAGATTTTGGTGTTAGAATTAAATGCATTCCTCAATGCTTTAGTTCCTCCTTTCAGGCCGTGCTTCAAAACATACATGCCTAGATGGAAGTCCTAAGATGAAAAAACTATGCTGCAACAGATTCATATCTTACCCTCAAAGATCCCAGTTGCATGGAACCACAAGACATCATTCATTCATTCATTCACATACCTACTGGGTCCTCACTGTGTCCCCGGCAGTACAAGTGACATGGACAAAAGGTATATATATTCACACCACTGAGCATTCCTCTATTGCCTAGCACACAGCTGGCCCTTTGATAGGGGTGATATCTTTTACTCACAAAATTACACTGAGAAGCAAGCATCCTTAGTCTCATTTTACAAATGAGGACATTATAGTTTGAAAAGGTTTAATAATTTTTCCAAGGTCATAATCAGACATCTAATAGGCCTCAAAGCCCATCCACTCCCCCACACTAGCTCCCTCTAAAGGAGAAAATGTAAAAAATGAATAAAAGCTATTGTGCCTTAACCTCTATATGAAATGGCCCTCTTGATTCCCCCCACTTTTACAGATGAGCAAATCTGGACATGGAGAGATTAAATAGCATTCTCTAGGTCACACCAAGTATCAGAAATGGGATTTGAACCTAGGCCATCTGGTTGTATTCCTCGCCATTACATCACCATTTACGTTAAAGCTGACTCTCTATACTAGAAGTGAGAACATGTGGGTGGGAAAAGAGCAATAAAAGAGTGACTAATTTCTACAGATTTGGAAGAAGACTTAGTCCTGGCTAGCTGAATCATGGAACACCTCATAGAAGTAGCAGTTTTTAGAAGTAGTGACATAAGGGGAGGATTAGCCCAACTATCAGAGGCACCAGGAATGGGGAACGTGGGGGTGGGAAAGAGATTTACTTGCTCTAGGTTCTGTCAGTGACTGATTCTAACTCAACAGTTCTCAGCCATCATCATGTTTAAGAATCTGTTGAGAAGCTTGCTTAAAATGCAGGTTCCTGCCCCCCTCTTCCCACCTCACCCCCATTCTGATTGTTTCACTAGAACTAGACCTAAACCCTGGAAACTGAATTTTTATTTTTTGTTATTTTTAATAGATTTTATTTTTAGAGCAATTTTAGATTCACAGTAAGATTGAGAGGAAGGTACAGAGATATCCCACATAACCCTACTCCCACACATATCCAGCCTCTCACACTGGCTTCACTGAAGGAACCCACATTGACAACATTGTCATACTCAAAGTCCATACTACTTCATGTCAGGGCTCACTCTTAGAGCTATGCACTCTTTGGGCTTTGACAAAAGTATAATGACACGTATCTACTACTGTATATCATACAGAATAGTTTCATGCCCCACAAAGCCTCTGTGTTCTGCCCCTTCATCCCCCTTTCCCTGATAACCCCTGGCAACCATGCATCTTTTCACTGTCTCCACAGTTTCACCTTTTCCAGAATACTGTATGTATAGAATCATATGGCATACAGACTTTTCAGATTGCCTTTCTTCATGTAATAACACATATTTAATGTTTCTTCATGTTTTCAGGGCTTAATAGCTCATTTCTTAACACTGAATAGCAAGTCGCTGAATGCACCCCAGTTTGTCTATTCACTTACCAATGGGAATCTTGGTTGCTTCCAAGTTTTGGCAATTATAAAAAAAGTTGCTGTTAGCATCCATGTGTAGGTCTTCATGTGGACATATGTTTTCAACATACTTGAGTAAATACCAATGAGCATGGATCCTGGATTATATGGCACAAATATATTTAGTTTTATTAAAAAAAAAAACTGTCAAATTGTTCTCCAAAGTGGCTGTTTCATTGCGCAATCCCATCAACAACAAGAGTTTTTGTTGTTCCATGTCCTCACCAACAATGGGTATGATCATTCTTTTGGAGTTCTGCAATTCTAATATCTATGTAGTACTATGAAAGTTGTATTATTTTTTTAATTTCAGAACCTTAGTGGTACACAGGTTTTGTTTACACACTTTAGTTTGCACAAATGGAGCCAAAGTTATAAGTGTGCCCTTCACCCAGGTAGTGTGCACTATACTCAATAGATGTGAGTTTACCCACCCCCCTTCCCACTCCCCAGCTTGATTTTCATTGAGATTTTCTTACTGCACTTAAGTATTGATTGATTAGTTCTGATTTGGTATTGAGTGCAAATGTTTGTTTCTCCATTCTCACAATGTTTCATTTAGAATAATGGTTTCCAATCCCATCCAGGTTATCACAAAAGATACTAGATCACCATTCTTTATGGCTCAGTAGTACTCCATGGTATGCATATACCATATTTTATTAGTCCATCCGTGTACTGGCAGGCATTTGGGGTTGTTTCCATTTCTTTGTGATTGTGCTGCTATTAACATTTGAGTGCAAGTGTCCTTTTTATAAAATGACTTTTTTTTATGTTTGGTATATACCCAGCAATGGGTTGCTGGATCAAATGGTAGGTCTATTTTAAGTTCTTTGAGGTATGTCTACATAATTTTCCATAGAGGTTGAACTAGTTTGCAACAGTGTATAAGAGTTCCCTGTGATTATTATGCAGATCACTCAAGGATTTGAGAAATACAAATTTTATAGGGAAAAAAAGCCATAACACCAACTTACAGTTTCTTACACGAAGGTTACCAGGACTGATACTCAACTGGTACTCACTGATACAGCCTCACAAGTTAAAATATTGACATACTCCAAGACCCATTAGTAACAAACCATTGCTCCAAGCCCCACATGTGTCCCACCTAAAGAGTTAAGACTTAGCAATGAAAGAGTATCTGGACCCTGTGGCAGCTATAACCAGGACTCTTTCCTATTGTTGACCTTTTCTCTTACTGGTTATTAAATAATTTGAATATCACCCCTGAAATTACATTATGCACCATTTCCCAACTTCCCCAATGTCTGTAAATGCTTGATGGGCTTGTTAGATTCATGATGAGGCCTCACGTTCAGAAATGCTGATTCAGTAGCTCTGAGTTGGAGTCTAGAAACTTGAGTGGAGTCCACACACTCATTGTGTATGAATGTACATTTTGTTTCATTTTGTTTTTATTTTTTAATCACCCAAGAGGGTCCCCTTCCACCCCCAATCCCAAGATTCTTATCTTTAGAAGTTTCTTGCAATTAAAAGGGTTTGGAGCAATATTTGAAGTGAGGCTAGATAAATTCATTAAGAAAAAAGCAGCTAAATCCAAAAGCATGGACTTTAGATACAGAACATGAGCTTGAGACATGAAATTCAAATCCTAGCCCCATCTTACCTGCATGTGATTTCACATGTTGACTTAACCTCTCTAAAGCTACCTTACAGGTTGCTACAAATTATTAAATGAAATAAATGTGTGAGGCACATGAGATTTAGTCAAATATTACAAACAATATTGTCAGTACCAAGCACATGTATGGACTTTAAATTTTTTTAAACGTCAGCTTTGATTCAGACTCAGTTCTTCAACTTTATCAAAGAAGCAAAATAGGCCAAGATTGGCTTAGCAAACAGCTTGGCTCCATGAAACCACAGGCAAATGTGGTTCCTTTGATCTGGTTTATTTGTTGGGCATCCAACTGACATCAATATTTGTTATTAAAACCATATTTGAGGAAAATTTTTAACTTCATTTTGATCTTAAAAAATCTAACTCAAGTATAAAAAAATAAAATGGGAATTCCGAGCCAAAAATAAAAAATAAATATTTAACTCAAGTATTAACATTAGTCACTAAAGGTTTCATTTTGTAGATGTCATACCTAGGTTATTTTTTCTTTCTATTTTGTAACAGCAAATATTCTCAACCCAGTATCTTGCATTGTTCTAAAGTGAGGAGGAAAAAAAAAAGAAAAAAGTAAGCAATGTCTTCTTTCAAGGAATTTCACTCCTCCTAAAGGCAGAATGATTCTTGGAAATTCTGGCCCATTCCACATCAGTAGGGATGGATGTGACCTTATTGTAAGTAAGAAGCTGCAAAGAGAAGAGAAATGGGTAGATAATGAAATTACTGAACACTCAAAGTGTCAGAGACTGACAAGCTGGGCCATCCATCACCAATTATATGAGGCATTAACATGCTGCTTTCCTATCTAGGGACTAAGACAGCAACAAGAATAGTAAATAGTCTGGAGTGGGTCTGTGCAAGAAACCAATAATTTAATGAACTGACAACCAGCCAATACCCTGAAAGTGTGGCCCATCTCTGCCCCAGAACTTGTTTTACACCCAGGCACCTGCCCCTAGAATGATGCAAAACGGCGATGTTTCCTGAACTTCAATCCTTCATGTACCACCTTCACCACAAGCTACATTTTTATAAAACCTACACAAATTTAATGTATTTACTTAGACGCACTCTTCTTTTCATACTAACATTTTAATTGACTTTGAAAGAAAACTAGGTATTACTACCAAAATGGAGAGTCAGTATCATCTGCCATAAATGCAGAATAATCATAAAAAATAATTGCAGAGCAGAGAAAACAAGGCTATTAAAGCCTAGTCAATACTGTTTCCTGCTTGAGCTCTGAGCCTGAAGCCTGCTCTTTCTTTCTGAAAACAAGAGATTATAAAGTTGGAAAGGTGTTAAAGACATGTTAGCCCCAAACTGATTTTCCCTTCTATATCCTAAAGGATTCAAAGCAATCTGAAAAAGGATGAATGTAGCCACCAAATGAGCCAATGTTATCTATTGCCATAACTACATACTAGATGAACAAGTCTTACACTTTGGAAAATACTGTTAAGAGCCTACAGAAGGTATAACACTAACAGGGTTTCACAACTAGAGAACAAACCACAGAATTCCCAGGCCCTACTTACCAGGGGGGGTGAGAAAACAACTGTACACTTGTCAGCTCATGGAACCCCTCATGATTATGGCACAGTTTAAAAGTTGTGATTTTTTTTCTTCTTTTGATGCCACCAAGAAGGTGCAGCCAAACCTAGATGACTGCTCAGGAAGGTTCTCAGTCCAAAGCACAACAGGATGACCTAGCTAATGGCTCAGCTCCTGGGCACATAACTATAGTATGAAGAAGGGTAACACTGGTAGCTGCTTTCTTAGATCAGAGAACCAAGATCAAAGAAGGGTCACAGTTGTAGGCAGACTTGGAACGGCCAAGTCAGTCGGGAATCAAATCAGCTGATACTGAAATCTAATCAGCACCAGGGACAGCTCCCCACAGGGACCGAGAACTGGTGGGAGGTTAACCAGAGATCTTCTGTTACCTGCATCTCTGGTCTTTCCTGGCCACCACCAACTTTAAAATAATGATTATCAACAGGAAAGATATTGCTCCCTGGGCATTTTAAAAATTCTATGAAGTGGGTCAATACTGTATTTAGAGGACAGAGGCAGTAACAGTGATCCTTCTATACCATGAGACCATAAAAAATTGTCTGACATCCCACAAAGTTTAAAAATATCCCAGAATGCTTGTAGAGATGAATCTGTTTTCCAAGAACCAAGCCTACAACCTAACTTTATTTTACACATAAGTAGAAAATATTTTTATATAGACTCTGGATTTTCTAGGATTATAACTATTGAAGATTGAAGAAAAATTTTCTTGTGTTTTATAAAGAACTTTACAAAAAGTTAGTCACCATTTTTTTAATCACATAATAAATGTCAATGCCATTCATAGTCTTTGAATTGCCACCACCACACATCTGATCAGTCTGTTTTTGCAGTTCTTATTCACGGTGATTCTATATATAGAAGGAAGCATCTGACGACTTCATTATACGCTCAAGTGTAGTCATACCCAAGCATTTATTGAAATACACACTATTTTGTTATAAATTACTCTTTTATCTCTGCTTCATATTATCATCAGAGCATTATGTTCATTTTAATTATCTGTGCAGGCAGGTTACGTTATCTTCAAAGGTCATTCCAGTATTGCAAAGTGAATGTTTCAAAATGTCATAACAAGGGCAACCTGGGCCTGATGTACCTCTGCTGAGTACTGCTCTGCAGAGAATGCCCCATGGCAGTTGGTCTTACTTAACTCCACATCCTTCCCAGAGCCCATCTAGGGTCCTTCTCAGGGTAGAAAAGTTCAGGCTGCTCATCCTATCCCAGCCCTATGTGGGTGTCAGGCTTGGAACCCCAACAAGAGGTGTGTCTAGTCAGGGAGTTTGTCTCTGACATGGTTTGTCCTGAGTCTTCTTGTTCCAGAAGACTCCTTGCCCCAGAAGCAAACTTTTGAGGAGCTATGTAGGTATGTGTTGTTCACTGAAGTTATTTTACAAATCTCTTCCTGTTTAACTGTGCTGGATAATAATCAATATCTCTCGTGCGTATCTCCCCCCCCCCCGTTGTACACACATATGCACATACGCACACTCTATATACCTTTATCCCTCCTTAATTTTGTATTTACATACTTCTTATGGAAGTTCTTTTGGTCTGTTTCCCCTGGACTCCTGGAGCTCTTCCTCCTCTGGGATCCTGGAGGACTCCCCACCCTGTGCCACAGGCATCTGCTCTGAGCCTGGCACTCTCTTCAGCACTGTCTGCCTTTTCCATCTCCAACAGCCACCTGGCTCTCTGGCACTTTGGCTTCATGATAGGAAATGTCCCAGCCATCAACCCATGGAGGAAAACAGGCTCGCTGGGGAATGCCTCATGATTTACTCCAGAGAGCTGATAATTGACACATATATCAGGTTTTCTGAACCAAAAACCTGGACACAGACATCTGACAAAATTATGGGCATAATGTCCAACAACAGTACAAAATATTTAGAATCGTGAGTGGTCCAGAAATTCAAGGATGGATGATCCTGTTAGGGAGATCTGAGAATTCTTCCGAGGTGGCTGCCAAGGACAATGGCAGTTGCATGTTACTTTTCTCTGCCATGAAAATTGAGGTAAGAGATGGGACCAGGGTTTATTCTAACGATCTGCTGGTGTCATCTCAGCCTTTGCCATCACTAACATGGCTCATTCTGCCCCTTAAATTTAATGCAGTCTGACAGCTTCATTACCCTTAATGGCCACCAGATCCAAAACTTCCCTCTCCCATCCAGACCCACTTCCTCATCTTTAGGCCTATAAATCCAACTGCCTCCTAGAAGATGCCAGCCTTTTGAACTTTCGGTGCACATAAATTATATCAAAATCATCTCCATTATCTTTCCTTTTTACCTGCTAAATAAGATCCCTGATCCTCTATCTATAGCCCTGTCTTCATTCATGATGTCTTTACCCCTCCCAGCAGCCACAGCAAAATCCTGAAAGCCATGTGGCTGACCTCATTGTTCCTCAAACACACTCAATCATTTTAAGTCCTAACAGTTTTATCTTTGCAATGATAGTTTGTTATCCCATCCTCTGTATTCCTACAACCTTAGTCCAGACTTCCATAATCTTCTCCCTGAAATACTGTAATGCCCCAGACTTCATTTATTTCCTTTCCCTCTCATAGCCTCTCGCCCATCACCCACCCACCTTCAGTAACATTCCCCTTAAAACACACATTGTCAAATCTCACATTCAGCTCCCCAACAAGCTTTTGATGATCTCCAATTATGCAGAATCCAAATTCCATTATTATTTCCTTTAAATCAAGAAACACTGAGGTACATGCATCAGGCAGAGCTAGGACTAAATTATAGTTTCACAGATTACTGGCTGTGTAACCTTGGGCAAGAGCAAGGATACAGACCCACTATTTTAATTACCATATTTGTAGAGTCTATGTTTATTGTACATAGAGTTCAAATTCTCTGCCACTCCAGGTTAAAAAAAAATTGTCCACAGGAGATGGGGTTATGTTATCTAAAATTCAAAATAACTTACCTCGAAAGTGATAAGGATCTCTTTTTCTCAAAAATGGAGATAATAACAATGCTTATCTCAGGTTTGTTGTGATAATTAAAATGAATATATGTGTATTGAAAGATTCAAGTTATAAAGATCCTCTCCGTCTTTGTCTAACCATAATACTGATGTGGTGAAAGTAAAGGAGTAAAGTCAGGAAATCAATGACCTAAAAATCACTTAATCCCAAAGTAAGGAAATAACCACTGTGGGAGACCTAAGAATCCCATAATATACCTGGGGAAGAAGAAGATGGTAAAAAAGAAAAAAAAAGGACTGATGTACAATCTATAAAAATGTAGGAATTTCAAGAAGATAAGCCCATGTGAAATAGAGAAAAGTTTGACAAGGAGGCTGCTTTTAAATAATCTTTAGAAGAAAATAATGATGGCAAAGAAAAAGAATTTTAGCCACCTCAATACCAAAACCACTTAAAATTTCACTTCCCAAAGCAGGAAATGTTCCAAAGACCATAAGGATAAATGTTCATTGCATTTCTTCTAACTGCCAGGAACAGTTCAAGTGCTGAGAGCGATCCAATGGGAATAAAACACTCATTGCCTTGAAGGACCAAATGGTCTTAAAAAGACATTAACATGCTTACCTAGCGAAGCAAAGCAGAATGAGATGCAGCCTAAAAAAGGGACTGACCACGTGCCACAGAAGAATAAGACTGTAAACGGCCTCAAAGCAGCACTGAATAAACAGGCAGCAGGGCAGGCTGAGTGTGACACTCACAGCAGGTTCTCCATCCTCTCCCCAGCAAGCTCTGTCGCCCAGATACCATAAGGATAGGTGAATGATGTTGTAGGGATTTGTCAGATAACTCTATCTTTTTCCTGGGTCCTGAGTTTTGAATTCACACTACATTCATCCCTCAGAAATGAGCTTCTCACAACAGGGACTCTTCCTAACAAATGCAAACTTTGTAACCTAATTGTTTATATCCTCACATTAATCTGAAATTTAAAAAAAAAAAACTTTTACATAATTGTAATGTTCTTTTACAAGATTCTTTTAAAGATGTAAGCAATACATTGCAAACATAAAGTGTTGTTTATCCTCAAAAAAAATAAAAACAAAAAAGACCTTTGCAAAGAATACACACTGGTCCAAGAGCCCAGCCTCCAATCCTTGTCCCTCCTACTCTCTGCTTTGTTTCCAAAATAAAAACTTAACAACTTCTGGAAAAATACTTTAATCACTGACTTTGTTAGAGAAAGAACTGTGTGAAATATAAATACCTGCTCTGACCACAACTATCTAAAAGTTCCCCATTTGGAATAAGGGTCCATTTCCCCAGAATTACAGGGAACACTGTATGATCCCTAGATGTCCACAGCAGAACTAATCTGCTATGAACAAAGGAAAAAGGGCAGAGAAGACACTCTGGCCTCAGGCTTCTGTGTCCGCTCCAGCTGAAGACCTTCTCAGAAGAGGCAGAGACACCCTCTCTCACCAGGTCCCTGCAGCCAACATGGACAGGGAACAGACAGCAGCACTCCCATGCTCTGAGGCCTGAAGGGGTGAATGCCCCTTCAATCAGTTTCTGAAGAGCCTTGTTTCACCTGAATTAATAGCCTAATTCTACTAAAAATTTAATCAGAAAGACTATTCACAAATGGCCAGTCTACACCCCACTATTTACCACCAGGCTACCAACACTAAAGAAATCTGGTGATTTTAGACCCTGACACCCCCCCCGAGCCTCTTGTAAGTCACCTGTTAAGTGGAGACGATAGAGTAGCTGCATAAAAAGTCAAGGGCTAGATAACAGAGCTTCTGAAGTTGGCTACTGCTATAACCAACCTGAAGAACCAAGAGAAGGAAAAAAAGGCTGTTTTTCAAATTTGACAGGGGACTGGTTTAAGCTAAGTTTGGACAAATATGTGTTTTTTTATAGAGCTCTGAATCCATAATGCCTCCAGGAGTCTACAACCCCCTACAAAGTGACCATTTGAAGAGGAAGCTCCCTGTGACCTTGACTTCTCCAGCTGTATGAACCCAGGGCCAGCCTGCCCCAAAGGTCTAACCTCTCTGTCCACCACGGGCCACTTCGGCAGCTTACAAAGTCCTCTTCTAGCCTTTCTCAGACAGGCCTCCCCTCACTGGCTTTGCTCTGATAGCGCCCATGTGTTCCTTCTTCAGCTCTCAGTGTAGCCTAGAAGCTGTATCCCCAGCTGCAGAATCCCGCTGTCTGCAGGCTCTCCCAGCCCCACTCATTCTTGAGACAACTGGTCAAGGGAGTGGCTCTGTTTGTGAACTACAAAACAGAGAAAGAAAAGTATTTCATGAGTTCTAGTACTTATGCAAACAAAGAGTGTCATCTTATGAAGGTCAAATAGTCATGGGCCTCAATTCCCTTATTTTTAAAACACAGAAGAGATTGTTGAGCCAAGTTCATTCAATAGAGATCACACATGTGCTCCCTGAAGAACCATTCTGAGTTCTGCCAAAGGTAAATTCCATTAGCACTGAATCTATGCTTTGCTCATGTCAGTCTCCCTCAGTAGCACTGAGCCCGGCATATACTAAGAGCAGAAGAGTTGCTGAATTGTCCATGACCAAGTCATAATCTCTGCCTGCAGGGAGCTTATATACTTGTAAGGGGAAAAAACGAACACAAATAATCATCATTAGAGCAGAAAGCACTAAGAGAGATACAAGCAGTGCAACAGAATAAATCATGGAGAGAGTCTGTTTTTATTGTAAGTCTTCAGGGGAAAGGTAGCATTTGAGCCACTAAATGAGTAACCTAGTCAACCAGAAAGACAGCACCTTCCAGGCTCATCGGTCCACATGGGACCTCCAATTCAGCATTAGGTTTTCCTCTTCCACCGCCTTGAAAAGGATCTCTGCCCTTTTTTCTCTCTGGCCATCTTTCTCGTATCTATCACTTATTTTTTATCACTCCCCTCCCCCCACTTCTTTTACTTCTCCATCTACTGTAAACTCCAACTACTGGAAAGTAGTTTCTTAATGTTCTTTCTTTTTGTCTGCCCAAAGTTAATGGGCTTCTGGCTAAATACTTGAATTTATGCACTCTACATTGTCTTTTCTGCACTGTTTTCTGTAATTTATAGGAACCAATGTCTGCTGCATCATGTAATTTAGTACTGTGGCAGCATTTGAATGTGGTCTGCACACTGGCACTTCCACAGCCCAAAAGGCATAGTTATGGAGTGTGGAAGGGCTGTCACCCTCCTGGTGTGGGCAAGAAACCCCCATCTGGGAAGTTCACAAGGAGAGTTTTGCAGGTGTGGGCACAGAATCCCCTGAGTCATTCCACACTATTAAGGAGAGATGAGATGAGGCAGAAAGTCCTGAATTACCCACCAAAGCTGAGCACTGGAATTGCCAATGTCCCTGCTTGCCAGAGACAGCCAGGTCAGGGGAGGCCCATACCCACAGGGTCACATAGCCTCATCTGGTGGTGGTGGCAGAGGGCTCAGAAGGTAGACAGACAGCGCTCACCTCCACACACAGCTGTGCTTCCAAAGGGCCAGCACTGCTCTCTTAACGCATACCAGGTTCTTACTCTGAATAGTCACTGTTCTAAGAATGATTCTATTTGTTTATTTAATCTCAGCAAGTCTAGTTTTCACATTTCCTATCAGAGAAATACACCCTAGGAAGAGAGTCTCTTGGTTGCAAACTATAACCCAACAACATGTTGCTTTTTAGTCCAAGAAAAGCCCAGGGCAAGATACATTAACCTGTATGGTGAGTGGGGAAGTGAACAAATCCCCACCCTCCAGGAATCTATGTCCAAAAGAGCAGATACAATGCCTTTTAAGTACCTTGAGGCAGAAGGCACTGAAGTGTGAAGAGCTGGGCCTCCAGCTGCCTGCCCAACCCTGGACCCCCAGCACCAAGGACCCGAAGGGGGCTTCCTGACTCACAAGGGACTACCAGAGGTGCAGGGCAGGGCTGGACATTACAGAAGGAGGAAGACAAGACATGAGAGGAAGGTTCAGGAAAGTAACTGGACCTTGAACCAAGTATGAACTTGAGATATGTTTAAAGCTGAATTTGTTCTATAGAGGGACACACCAGCCACTTGTCAAAGGCTTTACCACTTCCTCTGCCTCCCACATGGCTGCTCCACACACTCTCTGAGTACTTCTTTGACTCCTGCTTTACAGGAACAAAACTCTGCATGCCCCTGAGAAACAGAATTCACCCTCCCTTGCTGGAGAACCAGACACTGCAGAGAAGGCCAGGAGCCCGGGTGGGGGAAGACAAAGATGTCATCAGGAGGGAAGTCCCAGCTTCTAACAGATGGCACATAATGAATCAGCATGGTATAAATGCAATTTATGTGGACCATAATGTACTCAATTCATCCTATAAATGGAGGCAAAACTGTACCTCACCCAACAGGTTCTGGTTCTCACTTATCATAACAGTGACAAATCCCACATCATAATGGGACTTCCTAGAGATGACTTTTCATCTCTGGGTAGCTCCAGTTACTTACATTCAAACCACCATCTGCTCATCCTTCTAAAAGCAAAGCTTGCTAACCATTATTTGATTTGAAATTTGTTTTTTATCCTTAAATGATTTTCGAGGAGGTAATAATGAGCACGTTTAAAAAAAATCCAGATGCACAAAAGGATTCTCCTGCCCATCCTGTCCCTCAATCAAGGGCTTCCCTAGTGCCAAGTAGGATTTCAGGTTTCTTAGGAACTGTCCCAGAGATCGTCCCTGTATATATAAGGCACATATCTATACATCACTCTTACTTTTATACAGAAGGAATCATCCTATATAACTTGCACTGCACATTATTTTTTCCTCATTTTATGTCATACCATAGATATCAGTCTTTATCAGTGGAAATAAATCTTCCTCATTCCTTTTCGGTGCTGCATAGTATTTCATTTATGAATGAAGCATACTGATGTAGACGGTTCCTGACCAACAGACATCACAGTCACCACTCCAGTCTTCCATTCCCATAATGTGGTAAGAAATGGCCTCTTGGCTCCATTTTTACTTTCTTTCAACTCAGCCACTGCTTGAGTCAATTTCTCCACCTTTCTCACCTACATTCAGGACTCTCTATAGGAGACAGAACAAATTTCTCTGCAGAGCAGTGGTTTTCAGCAAAACGAACTCTCTAGGCCAATCTAGAGGGAGTTACTGCAAGTAGAGCCTGTAAGAACAGTAAATCTCTCCTGACACTGGAGCTGGGAGGAAGCTGGCCAGACTGCAGCAAACAGCTTCTCAGTCTGAGATGTCGACAGGGTATACTGAAGGCAGAAAATGGAGCCATATAAATCTATAATTGTAACACCCATTGCATAGGCCCAGAGCTCCCTGCTTATAGCTGTTTCTCATTACCTGCTTACAACTATAATTTCTGTGTGGTCTTTTCCTTTACATTGCATTTCTCCAGGCATTCAGAGCTGGGGTAGTAGGCTGGGTGTGTTTTAAAGGAGAATGAACAAGGTACCAATTGTGGAAAAGTAATTTCTTCTTTTGAATACAACTGCATAGACTTCATTGTCCCTCTTCAGGGGAGAACATCACAACCTTGGGCAGACAAATTGTTTCTGGAAAAAGAAATCCTCCCTGCTCACCCTGCTCCACTGAGAGCATTAGATGGTAAGGCTGGATTGGTAGCTAAACCCAAAGCACTCCCTGGTGAAAATGAACAGACCAAAAGCACATGTCCTAGTCAGAAAGGAGGGCTCTAGTACTTTTATTAGACTCATTATGATTCATTATGGAGTCCAAACAATGCAGACCAAACAGAGATAACCATGGCATTCATGTGATTCACTGCTGCAAAGGTGTTCATCATTCTGCAAAATTACTATAAATGCCCTCAATAGAGACTCCCACATCAGTGAGCCCCATCAAGAAGGATACCAAGATCAGAACAGTCAGCGTCATCCCCTACCATGCTCAGCAATGAGACAAGGATATGGTCACCCTTCCCACACATCCTCCCCCTTCAGTAAAACATAGACCACAACTAATGAGTCAAGTCCTATGATCCCAAAGTGGGGATGCTGTGTCCTCCCGCTTCTGGCCTATAACTATGAGAAGTCGCCCATGGCTCTCCTACTGTTGGTGACCGACAGTGACAGTTTGTGATCTGGTCTGTTGGTTTGTGTAGGTGAGTACTTTGAACTTAGCTACAAGTCCAGCATAGCCATCCGATGCTCTTGGTAGCAGCAGAATGGGCAGAAGGGATTTCTGCAGTTCTCTGCACAGGGCACTGGAAAGGGGAATGGGCAGCACTGCCTTGGAATGGTGGAAGGTTCTGGATGATTTCCTAGAAAGTTCCTAAAATGCTTCTTAAGCTGAACTTGAGTCCAGAACCAAATGCCAAGCACCCCGGCAGACCTTGGCTGATCCTACATAATTCTCTAATCCCAGCCGGTGGCTCACAGACCTGCAGAGCCAGTGTCCCCAGACACAAGGCAGTGGTCCCAAAGGGCTTGTTCTTAGCCAGCTCCTGTTCTATACCCCAAACCATTTGTTTCAGCCTCTGTCTTCAGAAATGAATTTGCTTGGTTTCTTGGTTGCTTTGTGGATGTGTGTGCGTGTGTGTATGTGCGCATATGTGTGTCTTTCAATTCCTGTATCCTATTCCACTTAGATAAAGAAAGACTGTCTTTTTATTATTGTCTCCCCAGTAGTTAAAACACAACCTGCTGCATAGGAACTAAATAAATATGTGCTGAATGAATGAATAAATGAGCTAAAACATAAGGAGGTAGTGAGTCATTGTGTTAATTATGATCAGCCACGAACAGCAGTGCTTAGAGATCAAAAACTAATCAGCTCCCTGCATACCCCAATGCTGGTGCCCAACCCAGAGCCACAAAAGCAATCACAGCCTTCACGCAGTATCCTGTAAACCAGTCATGTAGTCATGCCAAATTCTGAGTTGACTAACACCCCAGGGCTACACACTACCCAGAATCACAGGCCAAATTGCCTGCATGCATCTATCCATATTTGTCTGCACAAAGTTCCACTACTTTTGCCAGAGCCTCAAAGGACCCATGGCCCCAAAGAACTTCATGCTCACTAACTTAGAGAATCAGGACACCTGAGAAGTGTAACACTCCCCATTGCCCAGCCTGGCATGGGTGGGCTGAGTGGAGAACACTGCCCAGCCTGGCATGGGGTGGACTGAGCAGAGAAAGCCACAGCTGGGACTTCTGCTGACTGACAAGCATCATGGCTCTGCTTTATGGAAACAGATAAATCACAGAGACTTAAAGAATCCCTATCCCAGAAACACTCTTGTGCCTGACAACAAGCACTTTTTTTTTCTACCGAGTCAACATCATCTCCAGAATGAGCAGCAAAGCCCTGTCAGCCCAAGAAAAACAAAAGAGGTTTGGGGGGAGATTAAAGAAATAAATAAAGAAGCACAATCTGCACACTGGGAAAACAGGCTCCTTCCATAATGGTGCTGGGTTCTGGGGAGGGAAGATAAGAAGCGGGTGACAAGCCCTGTCAGCCTTGATCCCGACTCTCTGCACTGAGAAGGGGCCCTTTGTCCTGGCCCACAGCACAGGGAGTCAAGTCAGGAAGGCTACCTCTGCCTCTGGGTATGAAGGAGAGCCCAGCTCTGGATTTGCTGTGACAATGTTCAGGGAAATACCACCTGGGTGCAGCTCCTTCAGCATTGTTCAGAAAACGTTCCTCATCATGAAAGACCTCGCTTGGCACCTGATTTTTCAGGGCCTTGCCCTGCATTTAAACAGACCCTGCCCCAGCCTATCATTGGAACAGAGTTTCTCAACTTCAGCACTACTGACATTTGGGGGCTGATAATTCTTTGTCCTGAGTGAATGTTCTGTGTAACGTAGGATGGACAGCAGCCTCCCTGGCCTCTACTCAGACACTAGATGCTGGGTGTACCCTCCTTCCATTCCACAAAGTTGTGACCACCAAAAATGTCTTTAGACATTGCCAAAATTCCCAAAGGGTTGGAGGGATGGGTGCAAAATCATCCCTAGGTAAGAAGCACTGCTCTGGAATCTCCCGACTATGATCTGGGGAACACCAGTCTCGGGGATATTAGCAGTTGTTCCTTAGAGGGAAGTAGGATAGTGTGGTCAGACAGTTTAGGGAAACCCAGGATTAAATAAAGATAAACAAGATTCTTCTCTGATGGATTTTTCAGACCCTGAAATAGATCACAGTGCACTGTAAATCTCTAAGAGGGAAACATAATACCCAGCATTTTCCCAAAGGCATATGGCCACAGAATCCTTTTATCTCAGAGCATTTAGGATTAGTATTCCAAGGGATTTATTTGTGAAAACACTTCTGTAAGGCAAAATTACAAACGGGCTCTAAGGCAAACACATCCTGAGAAAGCAATGGGAACAGCAGCCCCCCCCAACACACACAGCAGCCCCCCCAACACACACACACACACACACACACACACACACACACGCAACTTCCTGCAACATTATCTCAGAGCCTCCAACTTCATCGTTAGAGTTTTGGGGGGTTTATTATGTTTTGTTTTGTTTGTTTTCTAGGAAAAGTTCAGGTTTGGGGGCTTCAGAAGTTCCAAATACTTGGGAGCATGTTAAAACTCTCAATCATCATCAGCTAACACTCCATCCAGAGATAAGGCTGCCAGATAACTTCCACACCACAAAGGCCGGCAGGTCCAGTGGTCTATGAGAATGGAAACTAACAGAAACACTTGGAGTCCAAGAGGAAGAGAGAAAAGAAGGAAAGAGGACGCCCAAACTTGTCTTAATTCACCATTCTGGCCAGGGCTGCCTCTGACATTCACATTTCCAACCCCTATGATTTTAGGAAGGTTGAGGCTTGTAGGAGGGCTATCTTAGATAAAGAATTAGAATCACTTTGTGTAGCATGGATTCAAGATAATATTATTCTACCAAATACACTGTTGTGATTTCCACAGATTTCAAAGATCCTAAAAAAAAAGAGAACTAAAAAGAACATATTTAAACAAGTTTTAAAAACAAAAAGGTAACTACAAAAATCAACGACACAAACCCCATATGTAAAACACAAACTCATAACTATTCTGAGTCCTTATGGCTGGATTCCTACCCGACACCTAAACCCTCACCTCACACTTCTTCGTAACACCTGAAAACCTTCCAGAAACTGGAAGCCTCTCAGGGCACCACTCATTTGGCAATTTACTCATTTTACAGTCAAAAGAAAATGAGACCCTGAGAGATTTTGTGATTTGCCCGCAGTCCCTTAATCTATCAGTAACAAGCAGAAGAGTCCAGCTCACGTCCATCTCTTTGCCCAGTGCACGTCCCATTTCCCGACATATTGACCAAACATAAAAAAGGAGTGTTCTGACCCCACAGCAGAGCGTGTTGCCTTGGCATGGAGTGATCTACTCATCCTGCAAGTATCCAAGAACAGGCTGATGGCCATTTGGAGGTATAGTCGCTGCACTATGGGAAAGTGAGCTAGTAGGCACCTTACACTGTCTTCTTATTCAAAGTCTCCATACTATGTCCTCCTAGTTTTCAGTGATAGCATGCTTGGGGAAGCCAGCCCTAGGGAGAGGCACAGCCTAGACAAAGGAGACCACTGCCCGGCCCACCTCCTTCCCAAGCTCCTGCCTTCCCTGGGAGAGGGAAGCTGAAATGAACAGCAGTCTCAGTGCAGGCGAACAAGGCTGGACCTGCAGGTGACATCTCCCTAAGCCAAGTCAACAACTCCAGGCTCAGTGCATATCAGGGAGAAGTGTGACAGTGCCTGTCAGTCACTGGAAACATCATAAAGGAGGCTTTAAAATAATAATGCTGCCTTGGAGCTAGTGAGACAAATGATCCTTGCACAGGATAACATGGCTCCTGCCCCAGATTACTGGATGTGGAGGGGAAGTTCAGCTCAAACACGTCTGTGAGTGTGTCTGTGGTACACACACGTGTGCACACATATGCACCCCTCTCTACAGGCAGACACAAAACCAGCAGTGCGTCTGTAAACATCTGTAATTCCATCGTAATGTCATCTCAGTTCCTTAATCACCCACTCCTAGGGGGGCAGATGACAGCAGAAAAAGGCAGCAGACCCCAGAGGGGTCCAGAGCAGAGGAGCAGGAAGGCTGACCTGGTACCAAAGACCAGGCCTAGAGAGTACCAGGAAATGGAGGCCCTGGATGAAATCTGCCTGCCATATGCTGTCACCTTCTGGGATGGGGGAAAAGACACCTGATATTTGGCAATTAGTGAGGAACAAACGACACAGGAAATGTTCTTTTCAGACGCAGCTTTCTATTACTGCATTTTGTTTGTCCTGTTGCTTTTCTTGTTTCTTGGGGTGGGTGAGACAGACAGAGTGTGTGTGTGTGTGTGTGTGTGGTCTCCCATATATTCCCGTACCTTAGCCAGTGCATCGCCCAAGGCCATGCTCTCCACGAAGCTGCTGCTCCTAAAATGCCTGGAAGAAACCCAACCCTACTTGGTGTACTCCATCTCTGTGAGAATCAAAGGAGGTGGCTGATGTAAAAGGGCTTTGAAGCCATGAAGCACTGTGACACCTTAGCCTATATGAATACAAAACATTCTGTGGGGAAGGCAGCTGTGGTGGCGGGGGCGGGGGAGGAGGGGAGTCCTGGCCTTGGGGCCTTGGCATCACAGTGGTTCAAGCCCCAGCTCCTCCACCTGCTGGCTATGTGACAGAAGCAGGCTACTTAACTTCTCTGGCCTGCAGATGACTCACTGTTGACGTTGTAAAGGTCAAATGAGACACAAAGGTGAGCGCTGAGCTATAAGGTGTCCAGCAGGTGTTAGAGATCAATATTGCTACTCCCCTGCCTGCAGCTCCCGTCATCTCTGATGCCCAAGGAGACCCATTTTCTGTGTGAAGCACATCTACATTGGTGCAGCAGCACTTGCCATCAGTTGCTACCAGTAGCTGAGAAAGCCATTTAATGTATCGCATAACAGCATTACTCTGGTATTAGGGACTATTCTCCCTGGCAGTGCTGGTAATAGTAATGATAATAACATTCAATAGCTAGTACCTGTGTATTATTAGCCCTTCCCTGAGAAGGCAGTGAGTTACCCAGGAGAGATCTTATCTGACACTTCTAGGTCCTGAGAATAAGGAGGATCACCCAGCAGACACTAAACAAATGTTGGATAATTGTCAAATGACACAACTTATGAACAACTCTAGGCCTGGCCTCCCTGTAAGGGTGACTGGTTTCAGAACCTTCATTCAGCATTCTGTGGCAGAAATAGTATTTATCTCCCACCCAACCCAGAGATCTGGTTTTCCACCTCAGTCCCTCATAGAAGGGAAACATGCTTTTGACTCAAAGAGGACCCTCCAGGGCCAAACAGGGGCAAGAACCAGAACCAAGAAACTCATCTACAAGACAGACCATTTGGAAATATGAGCAGTGCCCAGGGCTCGTGACACCAGGCCCAGGGGCTCACTGTCTCACTGGTGGGCAAGGGGTGGGGACGCTGAGGGCTGTGTCTAAGGTTTATTAATAGCCTCCTTTCCACCTGTTTTCTTCTGCACTTCCTCATCTCAGGGTGACCTCCACAAGTCACACCACCAGAGAACATTTATTATTACTATAATTACAGTGATCCTATTGGTATGTGTGCTCTGAATGTGTGACGTGCTAGTTCTCCTGAGTTTCCAAGTCACAGAGTCTTGGAGCCAAAAATACTTTATCAAATTACTCTCTGTTGTTTAAGGTTTTTTTTTTTTAATCTGCCTCCTATATGAGGGTAACTCTTTCTAACCCTCCACAACGTAGCCAGTTCCGTTATGTGCATCACCCCTCACCCATATACGCCCCCCATCCCACCCTCCGGCTCCCTCCTCATCCCTGTAAGCAGAAGGGCAGTGCGCAGAGGGTGATGCGTGTGGATGAGAGACAGGATCATCATGTGCGTGTCTCCTTAAATAATTCATACATCTAATAACCACATTACTCAGCACTTACACTGCCCTCATTGATTAACGTGGGACAGTGTGGGCTGAGGCTGGGGAGGGTAGAGAGAGACTCCTGTGGCTGTGGGAGACGGAGCATGAAGACAGACGGGCCTCACCTGCCAGTCCCTCTAATCAGGGTGACAGGGGCAAAGCTGCTGCTAGAAAACATCCACCAGTAGCAGGGGCCACGGTAGCCTGTGGAAAAGGAGCGGGCAGGGGACCGGACTGAAGGATCAGCATCTGAGAGCAGCGGGCCCTGGGTGAGACCTTGTTTCTGGGACACCGTACTAGCTTTACAAGACAAGCTGGAGAACTCCGGGCCCACAGCCCTCCCACTTCCTCTGTGGAGCTCTCCTGCACATACAGTACCAGCTGAGAAAGATCCTCCTATGCCCAACTTTTGCTCTTGTGTATTTTCATTTGCTCCCTGATGCAAGTTCTTTGGCCTTTGTGGGGCTTTATTGAGGGGAAGGGCTCTGGGGGGATTGTCTTGTTTTTTGAGACAGGGTCTTGCTCTGTCACCCAAACTACAGTACCGCAGCAGCATCACAGCTTGCTGCATCCTCAAACTACTGGGTTCAAGTGATCCTCCTGGTCTTATCTTCCTGAGTAGCTGGGACTACAGGTGCCCACCACCACACCCAGCTCATTTTTCTATTTTTTGTAAAGAAAGGATCTCACTCTTGCTCAGGCTGGTCTTGAACTGAGCTCAGGCGATCCTCCTGCCTTGGTCTCCCAGAGTGCTAGATTACAGGCATGAGCCCATGCCTGGTCTTTCTCCTGGCCTTTTTCCATCACATGTATATCTTTTCCCTTGTACCACTTGGCACTGCCTGGCAAAGAGCTCAGAATCTCTGGATATGAGGTGGTAGGAAGTGCTTTCATTTCCTATGGCTGCTACAACAAGTGAACTTAAAGAAAACCTAAACTTATTTTCTTCTGGTTCTGGAAGTCAGAAGTCTGGAATGAGTCTTCCAGGGCAGGCGTCCCAGCAGGGCTGGCTCCCTCTGCAGGCTCCAGGGCAGCACCTGCTTCCTTGCCTGTTCTTGCTTCTGGAAGTTGGCACTTGCCCTGGCTCACACTATGTCCTCACACCACTCCAATCACTGGCTCCCACTGTTTCGTCTTCTGCTTCCTCTGATTTGCCTACTTCTTATAAGGACCTCTGTGATTTTATCAGCCCCACCAAGGTAATCCAGGATAATCTCCACATCTCAAGTACCTTAACTTAATCATATGTGAAAAGTCCCCTTTGCCATCAGGGTGCCATTCCAGGGCAGTCAGAGTGGACATCACAGGGGTACACTAGTCTCCCTACCATATTCAGAGTACCTATAAGGTGCTCCAGCTATAAAACAGGGCTACTGAGAGGCTACAGAGAGCAGATAATCTAAAAGCACTTACACAGTGCCTGGAACATAAGTGGTTGATGACTATTAGGCACCAATGCTGACCAGGGGCCAGGCCAGGTGCTCACTGAAAACCATGAAGTGAATATCATCATAGACAATCCAGGATGGAAGAATAAGTGACTTCCCAAGGTCACAAGGTTTGGCAGAGCCAAGGTTAAAATCCAAATTTATCTGAATAGACAAATAAACAGACATTCAGCTAGCAGTGCTACTAAATCATTATTTCCCAAACAGGCTCAATATCAGAATATACTTTGAAGCAGAGTAACAGTGCGGATTCCTAGGCCCACTCCTGGAGAGTCTGGTTCAACATATATGGAGTAGGGCTTAGAAATTTTTAACTGATACGTAACACTTATACCTATTTACCTATTGTGGGGGTAGCTGTGAGATTTTAAAACATGTATCCAATAGGTAAAGATCACATCATGGTAATTGAGATGGATAGCCAACACCTCAAATATTTAGTTTTTCTTTTTGGTAGGAAAATTCCCATTCTTCTCTTCTAGCTATTTTGAAATATACAATAAGTAGCTGTTAACTATAGTCTCCCTGCTGTATTATCAGACACTAGAACTTATTCCTTCTAACTGTACTTTTGTATCCATTGGCCAAGTTCTCTTCCTTTCTCCCTCTCCCTTCCCCTTCGCAGGCTCTGGTAACCACCATTCTACTCTCTCTCTCTCTCTCTGAGATATCAACTCACCCTAGTTAAAATGGAATGTGCATAGGGCAAATGCTTGGGTAAGTTTATAAAACGGGAGCCTAATCCACCCCCTAATGGTATTAGCACCCTCAATGCAGTCACAGTAACCCTAATCTCTTTCCAATACATCACACACACACACAAAATCAGGCAGGCCAAGTTTTGGACAGCAGCACTGCTGATGTTTGGGCAGATAACTCTCTGCTGTGGGACCGCCCTGAGCACTGCAGACGTGGAGCCGCATCCCTGGCCTCTAACCACTAGATGCCAGTAGCACTCTCCCCCTAGTTGTGACAAATGTCTTCAGATATATCCAAATATCCCTCAGAAGGCAGAATTACCCCTCGTTGAAAATCATGGACATGAGGGATAGGCATGAATATGTTATGAAGGCAAAGTCCTTCCTGCAGAAGTCCCAGCCTTCACTCAGTTCACGCCCCTTCCTGAGCTAAATCGGAGAGGAGTGGTGGGGAACGTACAGCCTGGGAATCCAGAGTGCACCTGCAGCTCTGCGTGTACCTGGGGTAGACTCTCGCACACTCACGGCTGTCAGCAGACAGGGAGCTGCTGAACCATCCTCCTCTGGGTCTCTGTTTCCTCATTTGCAAAATCATTAAGTTAAACGTGAATATCTCCAGGATCACCTCAAGTTCTGAGCTCCTCAAAGGTGAGACCATTCCCAACCAACTCTCTCAACCACAAGAAGGTGAGGCCAAAGGAAAGCTTGTCCCTGGGCTCTCAAGAGAAAAAACAGGCACAGACATCTGCAAATGCCAGAGGTGGCACTGTGACCTGGACACGTGGGATGCCCCACAAAGTCTCTATCCACCACCCTCTGATGTTTGCCCTCCCACTACTAAGCAACTCAATATCTCCCTCACGTCCCCCCCTTTTTTTTCCTCTCTCTCCCTGTTGTCATGTAACAAAGGAGAATTATGCAGGGCTTTGCGAGGTTTTATTTATTTTTTCTCTGCTGCTGAATAAGCTCAGGTCCTCTTATTTTTATTAAAGCTGATACCTTCAGTGAAGATGATATGGAAAAGTTCTCTGAGTATTACAATTTTTCCTGACCCAAGTTCTTGGAGAAGGATGAGCTGATACAGCAATCTTGGGTAAAGACCCAAGAAAAGGCTATAGATGGTTCTCAGAGGTAGGCTGAGAGCAAGTTTGGATTCTAGACTGCCCTTTAAGTAAAGACAAAAAGATGACCTTCCTTGCAAACTGTATTTGATGTAATTATTTGGCAAGGGTATTCTGCACACAATAGACACTTAATTCCATTTGAAATTAATCATATTTCACTAGCAGAGTGTTACTTGAAAAAAAATGCTTAAAAACAACCAACAAAAAAATATCCAAATATTAAGCATAAATGTCTTGTCCCATTTTCAAAAGGCAAATGTAATTGACTTTCAGATGAGGGCTTCCTGCCAACCCCAACTACCCTTGCAACGTCTGGCAACATTTGAGCTGGCCCAACAGAAAGAACTCAAAATAGACTCAAGAATTCCCCAACCTTGGGGAGTGTTAGGAAATAGTTTCATGGCTTGAAGGAAGACTTAGTAAATACCACAGGGCTCACCTCCTCCACGAAACCTCCCCACAACACCAGTGACTCACAGAAACCCCTTCTGCACACCCTTGCGTGAAGTCACAGGTCTCACACCTCCAGGTGGAATCCTACTTACTTTGCGCCTTCCCCACCCTGCCCAGCACTTCTTAGCATCTGTAATACTTTTCTGAGCATCCTGATTTATACGTCTGTCTCCCCAGTCAGCCTGGAATCTTCCAAAGCCAAGTAGCAGGTTCCCTCATTTCAAGAACCTTAGGGCTTGAACCAACAATTGTTCTCAAGTTTTGCTTCTTTAATGAAAGAAAAGGAAGGAGAGGAGGGCAGGAGGGAAAGAGCCACGTTACCAAGCACTTGCCAGGGGTCAGAAGCAACGACACGTCTCTGCTTCTACCTTCTTGCTATTCAAAAGTCAGCAGACTTTGTCTCCCAGAAAAACAAGAAACCCCTGGCTTTAAGGGGCTGTTCCTTCTAAGCTGTAGAATCCCATCTCATGGCACGAGGCCATCTCTGGGAACATAAATGCCAATGAGGTTCTGTCTGGAAGGTTCTACATACGA
Source organism: Galago senegalensis (assembly GCA_963575145.1). NCBI lineage: Eukaryota > Metazoa > Chordata > Mammalia > Primates > Galagidae > Galago > Galago senegalensis. The sequence goes on from CAUYTI010059971.1 coordinate 26,181, forward strand.
TACTGCCAAGAGGGACAGTCTAAAAGCCATCCTGAAGCCCCACACAGTGTTGAAGTCTGTCTTTCTGTCCTTTCAGAACGGGCCCCATCTGCATTGTATTTTCATTTCCTGATTGTCACCAGGAGCACCCTGGCCATTGTTTCTCTATTTCAAGACCATGAAGTGAATATCTCCTCTTCTGCAAGCCAGGTCAGAGGCTCCCACCACATCCCAGATGTCTGTGTGCCTGAGGTCGGCAGGTGTCTTTAAGGCAGGAAGCCCCTGACTTACACACATCTTTGTATTCCTAGCACCTAACCAAGGTCTGCACCTGCTATAGGGAAAGGGGTGACATTGATTTGGCATGTCCAACCTTGAGCATTGTGCTGCATGCTCCACACACTCGTGTACTGCTCAGTGAGGGGGGGCTCTTTCTGTCCCCATTTCATAGGCGAAGAAACTGAGACGCAGAAAGCTTAAGTCACTGTGTGCCCAAAGCCACAGCTAATAAACAGAAAACCTCAGACTAAAAATCAGTTTTCCAACTCCAAATCCCACGCTTGCTTCAAGTACACCATACTTCATCCCAAGAGTGAACACTCAATAAATGGCTTGTTGAGTTAAATTCAATTCCCAGAACACTCTGAAAGTGAACATACACACACACACACACACACACACACACACACACACACACACCCACCATGCTCCTCATGGCTTACTGCTGCTTGTTAAAATTATTCTTGACTAACAAGAAATAATTAGAGTCTCTGGAGTACAGTCCACTAGAAATATGTCCTCAGGAATTACAGCATAAAACAAGCCTAAACAAGAATGTCTCTGCTCGTTGGTGAAGTTCATAAAATCACAGAATCTCAGAGCTGAGAGGGAAAACCAGGCAGTTCAAACCCATCCTTTCATGGAGAGGTAAACTAAGGCACAGATACTTTGCACATCAAGTCATGGCCACAGCCAACCGAGCTCCCATGTGGATCACTCCTCCTTGTCCCCTTTTGTTCTCAGATCCTAGTTCTGTATGTTGTGGTGTCATATCTCACTACCTACAGCCCTCAGAACCAAGTCCCAAAGAGGAACTCTTGGTCAGATCTATCTTTCTTGTCAGGTAATTGGGACTCAGGGCACAGACAAAAGCTGCCATACCATCTCAGCATTTAATCACCCGCAAAAGCCATTTCCCGCCTCGTTTGCTCCGCTGCCAGAAATATTATCCTTAAATAATCAACATGAGGCAGATACCCTGCAAGGGACAACACTGGCCTCCAAAGACAGGGCTGCTATTCAGCCACGCACCTGCTGGTGCGCAGGGTTAACAATGTGTCCTGGCAGAATCTAGTCATCAATCTCAGAGGGCCTCCAGAGGGAGGGGGGCCCTCTTCCTGCTGCCCTGGGGAAGGGCTGGGACAGTCTGTTCAGTCAAAAGCCGAGAGCTCGAGCTCAGGAGTGGGCAGAGTGAGGCTGTGGAGGGGATTATAAGTGAATACAACAATTATTCACAGAGCTTATGCTCGATAGGAAGGTATATACCCCATTCTCTTTCCAAAAGAATGGGAGATGGCTTGTGAAATTAAACGTGACAGAGAATATTGTATGTTTCAGGTAAAATTTTAAGCTGTACTTAAAAACAATTCAAAGGCGATAGAGAATACATGTTTCCAGCTCTTGAGAACACCTGGGTAACTGAAAGATGGAGAAAACCAGGAGGAAGTGGTTTGTCTGGCCTGAGCCAAGACTTCTAGGTTGAACAGCTCTCATCTCTTACTTCTCATAGCCATTCTTTCAAATCTGTCTCAATGTCCCACTTAAAAAACAAGGAAACTGAAGCTCAGAGAAGCTAAATAAGTTGACCAGCCAGCGTCTGCCACCCTAACCCTGGTTCCTTCTCCATCCTATCACCACCTCTATGCATGCCCGGCTCCGTGCCCATGGGCAGGGTGGGTATTGTTAAATGCTCCACACCAGCTCACTGAAAGGAAAAATAAAAGATTCCACTTTTCTAACATTCACCAATTTCCCTAGTGTAAAGACTCTCATCATGGCCAATTTACAACAACCTATGTGCATTAACCAGCTCCCAAAACTTCTGAATATGTATCAGTCAGCTCTCAAAGTCACTGACACCAGCACACCACTGCTGCTGGAAAGAAATCAGAGGGTTCTCCATGCAGCCCCTGCATCCAAGGAACTCAGGCCTCTTTAGGAGAGTGGGGAGAGGCTAATACATATGCCACAGTGCAAGGTGATGGCACGTGGCAAGGAAAGGCCCTGCCACCATGGTCTCGTAATTGCATCCCTTCACCTCCTCAGCTCCACTGACCTCCTGCCTGGGGCTCTCAGATACCCACTCTTCAATTCCCATGTTAAATGATGCTGCTTTTTTTTTTTTTTTTTTTTTTTTTAGTTTTTGCCAGGGCTGAGTTTGAACCTGCCTGTATATGGGGCCAGTGCTCTACTCCTTTAAGCCACAGGTGCCACCCAAATGCTGCTGCTTCTTAAGGAAGCCTTGTCTGAGGTTAAGTCTCCCTGTAAGACACTCCCCCAATACCCAGCATTCCTTCTTCCAGAACATTCACATTTGCAATTAATTTACTAATTATTGGTAATGGTTACTGTACACGGCTTCCGGCTTCCTCTCTGGATGGTGAGGCAGAGGTCATGCCCACCTAGCTCATCTCTGTGTCCTCAGCACCTCCCTTGACTCCTTATATGTGTCAATGTATGGTTTTTGACTCAGCTGTAGACTATTTAAGTGCAATAGAAGTCTGAGATTGGCAAGGCCTGGAACTGTCAGGAAAGGCTTTCAGGAAGAAGTGAGACCAGCACTGAGTCTTCAAGGGCAAGTAGGATTTGGAGAAAGGGAGGGGAGAGGTATTTCCTGGCTCGTTACAAAGGCACAAAGATGGGAATGAGCATGGCATGTTTTGAAGATTTGGAGATGCTGGATCAAAGGAACACAGGTGAGTCCAAGGGAATGGGGGGGGGGGTTCATAGTGCTGGGTGGGTCAATTAATGAATCTAAGGGAGAAAAAGAAAAAAGCTTGATTGGGCTCTTGAAACCCCATAGTCCCCAAAGCACCCAGCAGGTGCTATTAAAAATGACAAACAGCTGAGCTTCAGTTCCAGCCAACCTGGTGGAATAGCTCAGACTCCTTCCCTGAACTCAGTCACAGAGACACCAGGCAATTGCAGAGGATGCTGGATCCTGAGACTAGTCAATGGTAAAACTAGGACCAAAGGGTCCCTGCGTGGGACAGGCCTGTGTGAGAGCCTGTGATCTTAGGTCTCTTCCCAGGTGACAGAGACAGGGCAGCTGTTCCCTGCCATCTTCTGCCCCTTGGGAGCAGAGTTTGTAAGAGACTCCTGCAGATGGAGTGACAGAGGATTCGGGAAAGGGCATGGAGATGACAAGCAGGGAGTGTTTCTGTCCAGACTGTAAAGCCAAAGATGCCACCATGGGAGGCATCCTCACACCCAACCCCCACCTGGAGAAACACAAGTCTTAGCGCAGGTGCCGGCCCCAGTCTCCCAGCCAGGCACACATTCCTAGCCCAGCAGATGACGTACCAGGAAAACTCTTTGAGGACACCAATGGAGGAAAACAGCAGTTGGAACACATGACCCAGAGGAAACAGAGAATGACCACACCTGGGCTCTCAGGGCAGCAGAGGAGAACAGAACCTCCCAGAGTCAGCTCCTGCCAGCTCACCTCCCTCCCCGAGAGCCCTTCTCATGGCAGGGAGCACAACACAGGTGCTCAGCCAGCACCTGTGGCACTCACAAGACACAACACATCAGCCAGCACCTGTGGCACTCACAAGACACAAAGATCCCACGTGGTCCCTGACTACCCCTTGCTCTTCCAGCGTGTTGCACCTCACTCTGCTCCCTCTATATAGGAAGAATTCACGGAATTTTACCTTTAGAGCATGGTGAACTGGGAGGAAAGGGGAGGCGGTGGGTGGGCAGACAGCATTTCATGCTCAGGGGCCTCCCGCTCCTGGCTAGGCTCTGTCTGTGGGGCAGACTGACCCCTGTAATAGCCAGTATATTTAGGATCCAGGGATCAACCCTGGTTAAGATTAAAATTACAGTTCATAGCAGTGTGATGTGTCCATCCTGCACCCAGGAATCCCAGGACCCCTTTACAGGGTCAGGGGCCAAGCAGCAATTCCAATTCCATATGCCAAACCACTTCTATTCTGCACTCGGGGCCGCTGTTTCTCACTTCAGCACTATTTACTGGCTAATCACATCCACACAGAATTTGAGGAACAAAAAAAGGGGGATTGGAAGAAAGGTCATCTAACAGCACGTCTCAATTTCATGCACAGAGTCTCATGGGATGGTGGTAAATGCAAATTATAAATCAGCAGATCAGATGGGGTGTGGCCTGAGATTCTGCCTTTCTAATAAGCTCCCAGCGATGCTGACGCTGCTGAGTTTAGGATCCCACACTGAGTAACAAATATCTCAAAGACCCGCCCTGTCCAATTACCCCCCTGACACCCCATTACCAGCCCCATGTGGCCATCAAAGACTTGGATCCCGGCCAGTCCTAGCTTAGATGGACTGCAAGTGTAAAATATATACCAATTTAAAAGGCATAGTAGAGGGATGAAAACTGCCGAAATCACATTAATAATTTTATGTTGGTTATATGCTGAAATTATATTTTGGATATTCTAGGTGAAGTAAGATAAACTATGAAAAACAAGTTCACCTGTTTTCTTTTTACATTTTTTCTATTTTTTCTGTTTACATTTTTAATGTCATTACTTAAAAAAATTAAAATTTCCTGTTATTCATTGTATTTCTACTGAACAATGTTGCCATGTATCCTCCCAGTAACCACAAAAGCAGCAGTTTCCTGCCTCAGAATAGGACTCCCCTCTCTCCTTCCACAAAATAACGTCCCACACGCAACTTCAGAAACATTGAGTTAATCAAAATCAAGTACAGTAGACCCTCTGTAAGTTGACCACCCAAGGGACTATAGCGAACTAGTCAACATACAGAGTGGTCAACATAAGAAACCAGGCCCACTGCCCTGATATGTACATGTGGTGTATGCCCGGTCTGTGAAAATTAGGTCAACTCAAGGAGATGGTCAGTGTAGGGAGGTGGTCGACTATGAAGGTTCTACTGTAGATTCCTTCTCCATCAGATTTCTCAAAAGCTTTATCTGGACCCCATGCTGTGAGCATCCAGTGGGGGTGCAGTCTACAGGTTTCCCAAATTCCTGAACCTTCTCCAGCAGCACATCAATCCAGACTGCTCTTCAGGAAAATTCCCAGGTCCCACCCAAAGCCTGCCAAATTGGAGTCTCTGTGAGTGGGTTGAGGCCTAGGAATCTAATATTTTAATAATTAGATGATCCTCATGCAATCATCACTTATAAATGTTCTTTGCGGCCTTCCTGAACAGCCCTAGCGACAAGAAGTTCACCACCTCACAGGGAGCCTATTTCACCTTTGAGCAGCTGACACTGTTATAACCAGCTATCATCATTGTTATCTCAAATGGCCCCTAAAAGAAAAGCCATCTGACCAAAGCCTATAATTTATAAGATCAAGTCAAGACTTAAGGCATAGCAAGCCTAAACCCTTCATTTCACAGACAAGGAGCTGAGACACAGAGGGAAATACCTATTCAAGGTTATACGCAGAGAGAGGAGACTTAAGACCCCAAGTCCTGCTGTCCCTGGTGGCCCCACTGCAGACCCTGGCAGCCACACACCCCCTGGCTGAGCAGACAGACACCCCATACATCCCAGAGGCTGAGTCCCAATAGTGGGTGGGTCTCCCTGAGCTCTAACAAGTCTTGACAATCCTTCCCTGACCAACTCCCTCTTGGCACCAAGATGGGACCCCCAAATGCCTGTCAACCATTTCTATCCAATGCTGAATGTTGCACCTGCCTGGGCCCCTCCTCAGCATCACCCCACACTTGGGCACATTCCCCAGAGCAAGGACTACAGCTGACATGATCCAAGGGGTAGGAATGTCCACTGCAGCCCTACAAATATTTCCTCAGGTACTGATGTTCTGAAACAGTTTCCAGAAACAGAAACAGCTGGCACCACCCCTGGGGGGCACAGCACCCCTGGGATGCCCTTCAGAACTGGCCCCTTGAAATGGCCCCACTCTGGCTTTCCCCTGGCTGTGACTGACAGAGGCCCAGTATGCAGCAGTCCAGAGCCCCTGCAAAGGGGACTTCCACCCACCCTCTAGGCTCTTCCCTGTGGAGTTGTAAAGAGCCCACAGTCAGGTGACTCCTGCATCCCTGGAGAAGACACATTTCTCACTCCACTTTCTTAAGTGCAACTAAATTGGCAGTTCTTTGAGTCTCTGTTCTGTCACTCATGAAAACAGGAGAGTTTTTGTTCTGTCACTCATAAAAACAGGAGAGGTGGAAGGTTTGGAAGAGAGAGGTATGGAGAGGAGAGACAGAGAAGCAAGGAAGAGACAAAATGAAGCCTGGTGCCAATATTCTGCAGAAAGGGTGCTGGAGGGCAGAGCTACTCGCTGAGGCCATTGAGATTCTGCCTGTGTGGCCAGCTCCACACACTGCCCTTCCCCCTGCCCCTCACTCTGTGCCCAGGACATTACACACTTGTCCACACTCTCTGTGCATTGGGTGTATTCATGACAGGTCACTCCAGTGTCACTCAGGAGGAGGAGTGCCTCCAATTAGGCAGAGAAAGCAGATGCTTCTTGCATAGAAAATTGGGTTAGAGAGAACGAGGGGTGACCCCTGACTTGTGAAGCTCTTGAATAGCAAATTCTCTATCAGCAAGAGCTGAACAAACACTGAATGGCTAAAGAGCACTATAAGAGAAAGAAACTTCACCATGTCCTTCAAGAGCCACAGTGACTTATTACAGGTGCTCTGTTTGGTGACCATGGATACCACACTGCAAGGAAACTTATAGAAAAGAAAAAAATATTTTTGCTTATTTAATTTTTGTTCCCTTTCCTCCTCCCAACTTCTTTGTATACCTTGCATTTTAAAAATACAATTTACAGGGGGAAAGTAGGACACTGTTTTATTGTTTGTTTGTTTGTTTTTTAATGTAACAAACTCTTATTTCTCAAAAACTGCTCACTACTTCCTTACAATGAACTCCAATCCAATGTGCCTACTTGGGGGCTCTGAAGAAGGAAGGCAACTACTCTAAATGATTCTCAAACTCAGCATGTTTAAGAATCCCCTGGGAGCTCCTAAAACAGTTCAGGTTCATGGTGCCTTCCCTAAGGACTCTGATTCTGCACAGCCATTGTACTTTGGAGCTGAGGAAACCATCATTTTAACAAGTAAGGCAGGGGTCAGCGCCTGTGGCTTAAGTGACTAAGGCGCCAGCCACATACACCTAAGGTGGCTGGTTCGACTCCAGCCTGGGCCCACCAAACAACAATGATGGCTGCAACCAAAAAATAGCCAGGCGTTGTGGCAGGTGCCTGTGGTCCCAGCTACTTGGGAGGCAGAGGCAGGAGACTCACTTGAGCCCAGGAGTTGGAGGTTGCTGTGAGTTATGATGCTACAGCACTCTACCTAGGGGGACAGCTTGAGGCTCTGTCTCAAAAAAAGAAAAAAAAAACCAAGGCAGTTCTCCTTACTTGCTTTGAGAACCATGCCTTGAGACACACTACTCTAACAATTATGGCCCAGGTCAAGGAGAATATATTTAGAGGTTTCTTTTCAGAAAACATTGACTCAGTGCTAATTCTG
>CAUYTI010059972.1:0-38060 GCA_963575145.1 Galago senegalensis
CCAAACAACAATGATGGCTGCAACCAAAAAATGGCCAGGCGTTGTGGCGGGCGCCTGTAGTCCCAGCTACTTGGGAGGCTGAGGCAGGAGACTTGCTTGAACCCAGGAGTTGGAGGTTGCTGTGAGCGTGATGTCATGGCACTCTACCCAGGGGGATAGCTTGAGGCTCTGTCTCAAAAATAAATTAATAAATAAACAAATGAATAAATAAATAAAAATTGTGCTAAAACGCACAAGCATAAAACTTACCATTTTATATAACCAATCTCCAGAACTCTTTATTTTGCCAAACTGAAACTCTGGACCCATTGAACGACTTCCCACTCCTTCCTCTCCCAAGCACCTACTTTCATTTCCATGAATTTGACTACTCTGTGTACTGGCTACTATTCAAAAACATGGTACTCATGGCGGCATAATATTCTCTCCTACCTGCCATCTCTTAGTTTATTTACCCATTCCTCTGATATGGGTTATAATATTTCCCTGTTGCAAAGGAAGCCGGGATGAACATGCTTATACCTAGATCTTTTACAGCACATCTCATTCTCTGCTCAAAATTGATTCCTGGATCAGGAATGTGCTGACTCAAATAGTTTTTAGGCATCATGTTAATTTTCCTTATGATGAGTGCCAATTTCTTAACTACCATTAGCTGTGGGATGAAAGTACTCCTCTCTTTCTCCTTGCCAACATAATTATTTAAAAAAAAAATCTGCTAATTTGAGAAGTGAATGATGATAATATATGTTTTTACTTTTTATTTTTTATTTATTTTGCTATCCTACCTAGGTTGGTGTAAAATATATGTTTTATTTATTTATTTAATTTGTGAGACAGAGTCTCACTTTGTTGCCCAGGCTAAAATGCAGTGGCATGATCATAGCTCACAGCAACCTCAAACCCCTGGGCTCAAGTGACCCTCCCAATTCCTCGTCCTGAGTAGCTGGGGCTTACAGGCATGTGCCACCATGCCCAGCTAATTTTTCAATTTTTTGTAGAGACAGGATCTTGCTCTGGCTTAGGCTTATCTCAAACTCCTGACCTCAAGTGACCCTCCCACTTCAGCCCCCCAGAGTGTTAGGATTACAGATGTGAGCCACATACATATTTTAAAATCAGCATGTTATGTGCTGCTGTCCCAGCTACTGTGCTAAGCACAGAGGATTCAAACAAGTAAGATAAGACCCAATCCTGGAACCTACGTTGTAGTCCTGGTTCTATCAGGGGGCCTTTCATGATCTCCTGGCTCTGAGATTTTAATATCATTGTTTTCTCTATCTCTCACCCTTTAAGTGCCTTGCAGCTGGGAAATCATTTCATGCTTATTCCCTGGATAAATTCTGACAGCAACCATGTAAGAGACAAGTAGAGAAATGAGGTCCAGAAAGGTAAACTAACTTGCCCAAGGTCACATAGCCAGTTAAGTGCCTGAGGAGGAAGCAATAGCCAACTCCTGTCTGGCTTTCTTCAGAAAACATCAAAGATGTGTATTTAGAAGCCATTAGCTTGATTCCCAGCCCTTAGAGCCTCCCCAGGTCCCAGAGTCCCATCTGTACTGAACCTGGGCACTCAGCCAAGTGACAACCATCAGGCACATCTTAGGTACTTGGCCTGGGTCCAAGCCCAGCATCTTGCTTCTTCCTGAAAGGGACCCTAGGATGCCACCTCCGTACACTCTGTTAAATAATTCCCTCTGCCGTCTTTTCACACAACCCCTTCTCAACCCTTCTCCCCAAATGGTAGTAAATCTCCAAAAAGACTAAACTTTCTTACCAGCACAACTCCTGACAGTTACAATTATTCTTTCAGTGGAGGACACCAGGACCCCACCCAATAAAAGAAGGAAATCATCCTCCACTTATGGAGGACCTACTAAGTGCCAAGCATTGTCATATACCATAGTTTATTTATTTATTTATTTAAGACAGTCTCGCTTTGTTGCCCTGGTAGAGTGTCATGGCATCATCGCTCACAGCAACCTCAAACTCTTGAGCCCAAGTGATTCTCTTACCTCAGTCTCCTGAATAGCTAAGCTGACAGGCACCAGCCACAATGCCAGGCTGTGTTTAGAGACAGGGTCTTGCTTTTGCTCAGGCTGGTCTTGAACTCCTGAGCTCAAGCAATCCACCCATCTTGGCCTCACAGAGGATTTCAAGCGTGAGCCACCCCACCTGGCACCACGTCTTATTTAATCCTCACAACAAACCTCAGCAGTACCATTTCTAGCTCCATTTTTCAGATGAGGAAACTGAGTTCCAGAGAGGTAACGTGACTTGCTCTGGATCACTCAGTTAGCTGGTAAGGGATGGAGCTAGGATTCAAACCCAAGACTGTCTAGACCCCAGAATCTATGCTTGTCATTTTTCATAGCCCAAAGATGTTTTGTCCACTAGGGAGCCACCAGCCTTATATGGCCATTTAAACAAATAAAATCAGTTTTTCAGTTACATTCATTTCAAGTGTTCAATAGCCACACATGGCTGGTGGCTACCCCATTGGACAGCACAGATAGAGAACATTTCCATGGTGGAAATCTGTTGGACAGTGCTGCTGTAGAATGTCGGAGAAGGAAGAAAACTTGCTGATTTTATGTTTGCTTGGGGAACTAGGACATCTACCACTTCCCAGGTCTGTAGGAAGTTCATTAGAAATAATTTATTCTGAAGATCATAATAAAACCATCAGTGAATTTCTGGGCTATTTTACCTCTCTCTTGGTTTGGGCTCCATTCAGTCCCACCATGAGAGGTGCAACAAGTCCCTTCCCATGCTCCCATCTAGGTATCCAATACCTTCCTCTGTCACAGGGAATCTGGGTTGTACCCAGCCACTGAAACAGGGTCTCTTTACAAGATAAAGACAGATGGGGACTGAACAAAGTTTCATGACACAGTGAGCGTTATTTTGGCTGGGTGGTCACTGGGGGACATGTCTGCTGCTGGGGAAGAGGGTCTTCATGCAGCACAATGAGGGGAGGGTAGTGGAGCTCCTTAGCAAAGGGGATGTCTTGTTATAATGGGATTTTTTTTCCTGTCTAGCAACCGCACCTCCTTCCTATGTTTAGGAAACCCTTACTTTGTGAATGGAAGGCAGACTCTTCCTCCTATCATAGAAGCCAAAGCATCAGATGTTTGTTTTTATAGCTTCTACATCTTCCAAGGTAGGAGATGGGCATGTGATCAAGCATCAGCCAATCAGAGTTTGGGTTACAAAGAAGTGGAGACCTTTAAGAATCCTTATGGAGGGGGAAGGTGAGAGTGGTGATGAGACAGTGACCATGGCCCATGACCACAGTGCAACCTGGGGCATCCAGTGTTCCCAACATACTGGCCCAGTAGCACATGGTTTCACATGACCTGGTCATTCATTCCTGACCACTTCTAGAAACTTCCTGGTGATTTGTGAACTTCTCACTACCGTGCTAATAAATTCCTTTTCTGTACCATCAGTCAGAGTGGGTTTCTATTGTTTATGATGAACTGACACAGTGGTGCTTGCTAGAATTATACCAGCTCATTTCTAGGCTGGGATTTGCTTTGGGAAAAGCAGCGGGGAGGGCTCTCTGCTCTAGTCCACATGATCTGTCCAGATCAGGACCCTTTGTCCCAGCCCCACTGGCCTCTTTGACCTTCTTGGCGTCTCACCATCCCTCCTCTCCACTAAATTTAGCGAATCTCTAGAACTGAGAAGTTTGGAGGTCCTATCTGACTCACAGCATGCAAATATCTTCTCCCATTCTAAAGGCTGTCTGCTTTAATTGTCATACACCTTGTCTGTGCAAAAGTTTTTTAACTTGATCATGTCTGTCCCCTTTGTTTATTTTTGGTGTTGGCTGCAATTGCCAAGGGGTTCTTCTTCATAAATTCTTTTCCCAGGCTGATAGTATCAAGAGTTTTTCTCCAGCTCTGTGCTTGTGGTTTAAGCTGCTAAGGCACCAGCCACATACACCTGAGCTGGCGGGTTCAAATCTAGCTTGGGCCCGCCAAACAACAATAATGGCTGCAACCAAAAAATAGCCGGGCATTGTGGCAGGCGCCTGTAGTCCCAGCTACTTGGGAGGCTGAGGCAAGAGAATCGCTTAAGCCCAGGAGTTGGAGGTTGCTGTGAGCTGTAATGCCTCAGCACTCTACTCAGGGGGACAGCTTAAGACTCTGTCTCAAAAAAAAAAAAAAAAAAAAAAAGGAGCTTTCCCATACCTTCTTCTAGGATTTTTATTATTTCATATCTTAAATTTATTTATTATTTTTATTTTTATTTATTTATTTATTTTGAGACAGAGTCTCACTCTGTCTCCCTAGAGAGAGTGATGTGGTGTCATCATAGCTTGCAACAACCTGAAACTCTTGGGCTCAAGAGATCCTCCTGCCTCAGCCTCCTGAGTAGCTGGGACTACAGGCACCCGCCACAATGCCTGACTGTTTGTTGTTGTTGTAATTGTTGTTTGGCGGGCCCAGGTCAGGTTCAAACCCAGTGTATGCTTTTGTTTGTTTATCAAAAATCAGACGGCAATACGTTGCTGGATTTACCTTGAAGTTCTCTATTCTATTCTATAGATCTCTATCTCTATTTTTGTCCAGTACCATGCTGTTCTGTCACTATAGCCTGTAGTACACACATCTGGTAATGTGATGCCTCCAAATTTGTTTTTTATTTTTATTTTTATTTTTTTTGAGACAGATACTCAAGTTATCCCCTGGGTAGAATGCTGTGGCATCACAGCTCACAGCAACCTCCAACTCCTGGGCTCAAGCGAGTCTCCTGCCTCACCCTCCCAAATAGCTGGGACCACAGGCGCCCACCACACGCCTGGCTATTTTTTTGGTTGCAGCCGTCATTGTTATTTGGCAGGCCCAGGCTGGATTCGAACCCGCCACCTTAGGTGTATGTGGCTGGTGCCTTAGCCACTTGAGCCACAGGCGCTGAGCCTATTTTTATTTTATTTTATTTTATTTTATTATTTTTTAGCAGGCCCTGGCCAGGTTCAAACCCGTCACCCCTGGTTCATGGGGCTGGCACTCTAACCATTGAGCAACAGGCACCCTGTTTTTATTTCTTAAAATTACATTGGCTATTCGAGGCTTTTTTCCTGGTTCCATATAAGACTAATTATTATTTTTCCAAGTTTTTCAAAGTATAACATTGGTGCTTTGATGGGGATTGCATTAACTCTGTCGATCACTTTGGGTAGTATGGACATTTTAACAATGTTGATTCTTCCCAATCATGAGCTTGGTAGGCTTTTGCACTGCTATTTTCCAAATAGCAGTGACTTCTGCTATTTCTTTTCTCAGGGTTTCATAGTTCTCTTTATAGAGGTCCTTCACCAAATTCTACTAAATCTTCACATCATGTGTTAGATATTTCATTTTCTTTGAAGCCATTGTGAAGGGTATTGTGTTTTGATTTGATTCTCAGCTTGACTGTTGTTGGCATGTAGGAAGGCTACTGATTTGTGGACATTGATTTTGTATCCTGAGATGTTACTGTATTCCTGGATGACTTCCAGGAGCCTTGTGGTTGAGACCCTGAGGTTGTCCAAGTATAAGATCATATCATCAACAAAGAGTGAGAGTTTGACCTCCTCTGTCCCCATTTGAATATCCTTAATATCTGTCTCTTGCCTGATTGTATTGGCTGGTTCTTCCAGCACTATGTTGAGTAGCAGTGGGGATAGTGGACATCCTTGTTTGGTTCCAGTTCTAAGTGGAATGCTTCCAGTTGTACTCCATTCAACATGATATTGGCTATGGGTTGGTTGTAGATGGCCTCTGTCAGTTTAAGAAATGCCCGGCCTATGTGTCTTTTCTTAAGTGTTCTTGTCAGGAAAGGATGCTGAGTTTTGTAGAATGCTTTTTTGTATCTACTGAGAGGATTGTATGGTCTTTGTTTTTGCATCTATTTATATGTTGAATTGAAAAGAAAAGTCCTGGACCAGAAATCTACCAAACCTTCAAAAGAGGAGCTAGGACCTATATTGCAGAACCTATTCCAAAACATAGAGGAGGAAGGAATCTTCCCTAACATGTTCTACAAAGCAAACATTGCCCTGAAACCAGAAAAGGACCTACGGGCTGATATCATTAATGAATATTGATGCAAAAATATTCAATAAGATCCTAGCAAACAGAACGCATTAAAAAATTATACATCATGATCACATGGGCTTTATCTCAGGCATGCAAGTTTGGTTTAACATACTTAAATCCTGAGGCAGTACCTGTGGCTCAAAGGAGTAGGATGCCAGCCCCATATGTCAGAGGTGGCAGGTTCAAACCCAGCCCTAGCCAAAAGCTGCAAAAATAAATAAATAAATAAAATACTTAAATCCTGCTCTGGCTCGGTGCCTGTGGCTCAGTCGGCTAAGGCGCCAGCCACATACACCTAAGGTGACGGGTTCAAATCCCCAGCCCGGGCCCACCAAACAACAGTGATGGCTGCAACCAAAAAATGGCCAGGCGTTGTGGCGGGCGCCTGTAGTCCAAGCTACTTGGGAGGCGGAGGCAGGAGACTTGCTTGAGCCCAGGAGTTGGAGGTTGCTGTAAGCATGATGCCATGGCACTCTGCCCAGGGGCACAGCTTGAGGCTCCATCTCAAAAAAAAAAAATCCTGCTCTGACTTTTCAAGACTTCTTCCTACTTCCCGAGGTTCCTTCCCAAGATTCTGAGACTCAGAAGTGCTTTCTCTATTTTTCTTTCTCTTTTATTTATTTTTTTTTAAAACTAGTCAAGTGAAGTAGTTGAGAGTGGAGAAGGAACAGAGGACTCTTTAACTGGTTGTGATCAATTAGTTGTAAACATCAATGCCCTCAGACCACCTCCTTTCTCTATTTTTCTACAAAAGCTCTTTCCCAAGCAATAAATGCTTCATAGTACAGGTTGGATGCAAAAGAGGACACAGTGAAAAAGTGATCCCAGGAATGAAGTATACTGGTAATGTATCAAAAAATCATCCTTCCCATACTAGGGTGACCTCTGATGCAGTTTGCCCAGACTAAAAGGTTTCTCTGGATGCGGGACTTATGGTGCTAAAATAGGGATAGTCAAACAGGCATAGGAAAGTTGTCCATGCTACCCTGTACACCTGCCTCTAATCATTCCATTCCTCTACACAGCTTGCTAAGAACAGAATCGAAACCAGATCCTCAGCTGGGTGTGGTGTAATCCTAGCATTCTGGGAGGCTGAGGTGGGGGGATTGCTTGAGCTCAAGAGTTTGAGACCAGCGGAACAAGAGTGAGACCTCTGTCTCCACTAAAAGTAGAAAACTAGCCAGGTGCAGTGGTGATAACTGTAGCCCTAGCTACTCTGGAGGCTGAGGCAAGAGAACAGCTCAAGCCTAATAATGTGAGGTTTCTATGAGCTCTGATGATGCCATGGCACTCTACCCAGGGCAATAGAGTAAGACTGTGTCTCAAAAAACAAAAAACAAAACAACAACAACAACAAAAACCCAACCAAACAACTAAACAAAAACCAAAAACAAATAACAACAACAACAAAAAAAAACTAGACCCTCATCAACAATGCCTTATTAAAGTTTTTTTCTCTGTTTCTAGTAAGAGAGAAAAATATGCTTGTTTTAATATTCATTTGTTTTAATACTGATGAGGAGAAACAGCTCATGTTTAAAAGCAATATTTTCTATTCCTTATCTCTGAACTACCTGTTCATACTCTTTATTAACCTGGTTTTTTTTTAATTATAAAGCAGTATTCTTGAGTTCCTTTGGCTATAAAAAAAAAAAAAAGGAAAAGAAAATTATAAAACAGTAAAGACATGGCTCAGCACCTGTAGCTCAGTGGCTAGGGCACCAGCCCCACACACTGGGCTGGAGGGTTCGATCCCAGCCTAGGCCCACCAAACAACAATAACAACTACAACAGAAAAATAGCAGGGTGTTGTGGCAGGTGCCTGTAGTCCCAACTACTTGGGAGGCTGAGGCAAGAGGATCACTTAAGCCCAAGAGTTTGAGGTTGCTGTGAGCTGTGATGCCAGAGCACTCTATCCAGGGTGACATACAGTAAAGACATCCAGTTAAAAATGGTGGATAGATGACATGTATTTATTTTTCCCCCTGAAGTCTCACTTACATGACAATAAGGAACACAAAACATATTAACTTAGAATATTAGAACAGGAGACATTAGTGGCCCAGAGATTAGAGTAAGGTTTTAGAAAACAGAGACAATAGCCGGGCGTTGTGGCGGGTACCTGTAGTCCCAGCTACTTGGCAGGCTGAGGCAAGAGAATCACTTAAGCACAAGAGTTTGAGGTTGCTGTGAGATTTGATGCCATGGCACTCTACCCAGGGTGACTTAGTGAGACTCTGTCTCAAAAAAGAAAACAGAGACAAAAGGGGAAGTAGGACCTGACTTAATAGGGGGAGGAAGTTGCCGCCTAAATGTTTGCAGAGAATATTGATTTGTAGATGGGGATGGAAATCTCCCAGAGAATAGAATAAAAAAGCCAAAAATGCTGCGAGTTGTAGCTCACTCCTATAATCCTGCAGCTATAATAGCTGCAGTTTTTTTTTTTTTTTTAATTTTAAAAATAACTGCAGCTCGGCACCTGTAGCTTAGCGGCTAGGGCACCAGCCACATACACCAGAGCTGGTGGGTTTGAATCCAGCCCGGGCCTGCCAAACAATGACAACTACAACCAAAAAATAGCCAGGCACTGTGGCAGGTGTCACAGCTACTTGGGAGGCAGAGGCAGGAGACTCCCTTGAGCCCAGGAGTTGGAGGTTGCTATGAACTGTGATGCCACAGCACTCTACCCAGGGTGACAGCTTGAGGCTCTATCTCAAAAAAAACAAACAAATAAATAAATGGGCACTGTGGTGGGCACCTCTAGTTCCAGCTGCTTGGGAGGCTAAGGCAAGAGCATCGCTTGAATTGGAGAGTTTGAGGTTGCTGTGAGCTATGATTCCAGAGCACTCTACCCAGGGTGACAAGATTAGACTCTGTCCCCAAAACAAAACAAGACCAAAAGAGGCAAAATAAGAGAAAAACAGTGAGAAAATTAGGATCTTAGTCCACAAGGCACAACTTTTTTTTTCTTTTTGAGACAGAGTCTACCTAAGTTGCCCTCA
The DNA here is from genome assembly GCA_963575145.1 of Galago senegalensis. Lineage (NCBI taxonomy): Eukaryota > Metazoa > Chordata > Mammalia > Primates > Galagidae > Galago > Galago senegalensis. Next base: position 9,091 of record CAUYTI010059972.1, read on the forward strand.
GTAGAGTCCTGAGGCATCATAGCTCACAGCAATCTCAAACTCAATGGCTTAAGTGATTCTTTTGCCTCAGCCTCCTGAGTGGCTGGGACTACAGGTGCCTGCCATAATGCCCAGCTATTTTTTGGTTGGAATTGTCATAACTGTTTAGCAGGCCTGGGCTGGGCTTGAACCCACCAGCCTTGGTGTATGTGGCTAGCTGCCTTACTCACTGGGCCAAGGGCACTGAGCCACGACACAACTTTTGATTAAGGGAAGTTCCAGAAAGTGATAACAGAGAAAAATAAAGGGAGGGAAGAAAATTATTAAAGAAGTAATAGAAGAAAATTACATAGATTAGAAGGATATAAATCTCTAGATTGGAGGGGCCCAGTCAGCTAATACAAGTGAGGAGCTACTTTCACTGAGGAGTGTTCTCATCAAATATTATGACACTATGGGGAAAGAGAATAACTTAAACGTTTTCAAAGTTAATTTTTTTTTTTGAGACAGAGCCTCAAGCTCTCCCCCTGGGTAGAGTGCTGTGGCATCATAGCTCATAGCAACCTCCAACTCCTGGGCTCAAGCGAGTCTCCTGCCTCAGCCTCCCAAGTAGCTGGGACCACAGGTGCCGCCACAGCACCTGGCTATTTTTTGGTTGCAGCTGTCATTGTTGTTTTTGGCAGGCCCGGGCTGGATTCGAACCCACCACCTTAGGTGTATGTGGCTGGCACCTTAGCTGCTTGAGCCACAGGCATCAAGCCTCCAAAGTTAATTTTTTAAAAAACTAGTCATATACAAAGCAACAGGATTTAGAATGGGATTAGATATTTGAGATCTAGGTACTAGAAATAGTAGTGAACTGCCTTGAAAATTATAAGAGAAAGTAATTTTCAGCCTAGATTTCTATACCCTGCTAAGCTATTAATCGAATATAAAGACATATGTAGACACTCAAGGACTAAATATATTTGCTCCTAGTCACTCTTTCTCAGAAATCTACTGAAAAGTGTGCTGTATAGAGATGACAAAGGAATTCATAATCCAGAAGACATGGGGTCAGGGCACAGGAAATCCAACTCAGGAGTAGGATATAGGAAAGTACAGTATGGTAGTTGTACAGTAGGCCGGGAGAGCACCAGTCTGGGTTAGAGCTCATGTCTTCAGGAGAAAAAACAAAACACAACTCATGGACTCTTTGTTGTATTTAAGCATCTGGAAAAAAATCACTGCTAAGTTTTTGCCTGATTTATTGGATACACAGGAAATATTACCAATAGCCACAAAGAAAACTAATGAAAACGGGAAAAAATGAGGAAATTATTAGCCTCAAAAAAAAATGAGAAGGCATGGAAGAAATGAAATATAAACATAAATAAAAGGTTTGACAATTAAGTTTGCAAACTCATCCTAAAAAAAGTGCTAAACATCACAGCAGCAGTCATCATATTATCCTTGATGTCCTGAATGTCATCAAAATGTCCTCCTTTCAGTATTTCCTTTTTCTTTGGGTAAACAAAAAAGGCATTAGGGGCTAGATCAGGATGAGTAGGGAGAGTGTTTCAATACAGTTACTTGTTTACTGGCTAAAAACTTCTTCACCGACAGTACCAGGAGAGCTGGTGCATTGTTGTGATGCAAGCACCATAAGTTGTTGGTAACACGTTCAGGTTGTATTTCCTCTAACTTTTTCATGCAGCTTTTTCAGCACTTCCAAATAGTAAATTTGGTTAACTGTTTGTCTAGTTGTTACAAATTCATAATGAAAAATCCCTCTGATATTAAAAAAGTTTAGCAACATAATTTTGTCCCTTTTTTTTTTTTTTTTTTTTTGGAGTCAGGGTCTTGCTGTCATTAGGGCTACAGTGTCATGACCTCAGCCTAGGTAACAGTAACCTCAAATTCCAGGGCTCAAGCAATCCTCCTGACTCAGCCTTTTAAGTAGCTGGAACTACAGGTGTGCCAGCATAGCCAGCTAATTTTTCTATGTTTAGTACAGACAGGGTCTCACTCTTGCTTAGGCTGGTCTCTAACTCCTAAGCTCAGGCGATCCTCCTGCCTCAGCCTCCCAAAGTGCCTAGATTACAGGTGTGAGACACTATGCCCAGCCCTTTTGGACTCCTGATTTGGACTGACTTCCATTGTGCACTTTGACACCTTGTTTCAGGGTTGTATTGGTATACCCATGTTTCATCACCACTGATAACACAATAACATGTTCCAATACATTCTTTCCTCTCCGAAAGATCTCGGCAAACTTTGACTGCCTTTTGATTTTGTTCATCGGTGACCTTGTTTAGGACCATTTTTGCACACACCTTTCTCATGCCAAAATTTTTAGTTAAGATTTTCCTGACTGTTTTTCTATCAATGTTTACTTGGTTGCTATGCTTCTCACAGTCAGCCAATGATTTTGATGCACAATTTGACAAGTTTTTTGCAATGCTTTCTTCAGTTCTGCTCATTGCTGGCTGCCCTGACCTCTTTCATCAGTGACGCCTTCTCGCCTCTAAGAAAATATTTCATCCATTTGTACACTGCCATTTTCTTCATGGCATTATCCCCATAAGTTTAGACTAACAGGTCCCCAATTTTACTTCCACTCTTGCCAAGTTCAACAAGAAATGTAATGTTTGTTTGTTGCTCTTCAGGGGGTGTTCAACCTGTGACCCATGTGGTGATTTTGTGAGGACTGTTTTTGCTTATTGGTGGTGTCAGATAGCACAAAAAGTATGCACAAATCTTTTTGTCCCTGCTAAACCAGCTTTCCTTAGTGTTTGTGTATTTACTGTGTGTCCTAAGATAACTTTTTTTTTTTTAGATAGTCTCATAATGTCGCCCTCAGTAGAGTGTGATGACATCACAGCTCACAGCAACCTCAAACTCTTGGGCTTAAGTGATTCTCTTGCCTCAGCCTCCCAAGTAACTGGGACTGTAGGCACCCTCCATAACGCCCAGCTATTTTTTGGTTGCAGTTGTCATTGTTTTTTTTTTTTTAATTTACTTTTATATATTTTTATTTTATTTTTATTTTTTGCTGTTTTTGGCCGGGGCTTGGTTTGAACCCACCACCTCCAGTATATGGGGTCTGCACCCTATTCCTTTGAGCCACAGGTGCCATCTCGATTTATTTTTATTTTTTGAGACAGAGTCTCACTTTGTCGCCCTTGGTAAAGTGCTGGGACATCATAGCTCACAGCAACCTCCAACTCTTGGGCTTAAGCAATTCTCTTGCTTCAGCCTCCCTAGTAGCTGGGACTGCATGCAGCTGCCACAATGCCCAGCTATTTTTGTTGTTGCCATTGTCATTGCTGTTTTAGCTGGCTGGTGCTGGGTTCAAACCCACCACCCTCAGTGTCTGTGGCTGGCGCCATAACCACTATGCTACGGGCACACAACTCTTATTCTTCCTATGTGAGGCAGAGGAAAACAAAGGTTGGACACCTCTGAGTCTAATTCAAGCTCTGACATTCTCCCATGGTGCACAGAAACACGTGATGACGATAATGAATGCCACACTTTGACATGAACACACCTGTGAGACACTGATATACCAAGGTTATGAAACCTTACCAAGTTTTTTATACTGGTAAGGTGCTGCCAACATAAGTGCACAGTGGCAAGTTTGTGAACTTGATTGTCAGACCTCATATATTACTTGGCTCAGTAGAGAATAATATTTGTAGTCCTTAAAAGGTAAATATTATTTATTGTCTTTAATTAGTAATGATGAGTAGGATGGGTTATCAGCAGAAGGGAAGTAAACTGGGACTCAATAGATGGTTCAGAGTTAGATGTCTTAGCTGGACCACCTTACTCCTTCCACATCTCAATGGCTGGATACAAATTTATTTTCTTGTCCACAGGGATGATGCTGGGAGTTGGCTTCCTGGCCAGTCATCCTTAAGGGGTATCTGATTGACATAAGTTCCTCCCATTTTGTAGCTCAGCCATCTCCTGGGGCCTCAGAATTCTTTAAAATCCTTCAATTTATTCATTTACATTTTTTTAGGCTGGAGTGAAGTAGCACAATCATAGCTCACTGCAGCCTCAAACTCCTGGACTCAAGGTATCCAACTGCCTCAGCCTTCCAAGTAGCCTCCCAAGTGCAGGCAGGAGCCACAACATAAGGGCAATTAAAAAAAATTTTTTTTGTACAGATGGAGAGTCTTGCTTTGTGGCCCAGGCTGGTCTCCAACTCCTGGCCTCAAGGGATTTTCCCACCTCAGCCTTTTGAGTACCTGGAACTCTAGGCAGGAAACACCACACCTGGCAAAATCCTTCTCTGTAAAGTATTGAAAGTGTACAATTGTCAGGGAGTTTTATGGGCTGGGTCTGAGAATGGCACACATACATATTTAATTGGCCAGAACTTGGTCTGAACTGCAAGGAAAGCAAGGGAATGTAATTGAGCTATGTGTCCAGGATCAAGAAGAAAATTGTCTGGAACAAGTGATAATAGCTGCCATACCAGGTAAAAAATAGGGAAGAAGGTGGGGAAGAGCAGCCCTAGTTGGTATTCACTTGTTCAAAGATTAATACATTTTACTGAGCACCTGCTAAGGACTAAGCTTGGTTTTAGGAATGGCAGATATAACAATGAACAAAGGGGAGACTCTGCCCTCATGGAATTTTATTTAGTGGGGAACAGCAAGTGTGAGTTCCTATGGAGTATGGAACCTGGCATCCTAGGCCAAGGTGGCTGGAAGAAAGTTAACGATTTTGTAAATGTAATAAGAGCTTTGGATTTGATTCTAAGAGTGGTGGGAATACTCTAAAGAGCGTTAACCAGGCCGGGCGCCATGGCTCACGCCTGTAATCCTAGCACTCTGGGAGGCCGTGGATTGCTTGGGCTCACCAGTTTGAGACCAGCCTGAGCAAGAGGGAGACTCTGTCTCTAAAAAAACAGCCGGGTGTTGTGGCAGGTGCCTGTCGTCCTAGCTACTCGGAAGGCTGAGGCAAGAGAATGACTTGAGCCCAGGAGTTTGAGGTTACTGTGAGCTATGACACCAGAGCACACTACTAAGGGTGACAAAATGAGACTCTGTCTCATTTAAAAATAATAGCAATATTAACCAGGGCCTAAAAATCATTTACTCTGGCTGCCTTGTGGAGAATGAATTGGCAGGGCATAGCTGGACACAAGAATGGAAGCAGAAGGACCAGATATTGCAGGCAGGCTAGAGATGAGGGTGGCCTGTCCTTGTCTGGTGAGGGGACGATGAAGAAAGTTGGACAGACAGGAGAAATATCTGAAAGGCAAGGAGAGGGACATGGTGACCGGTTGGATGTGAGGGGTGAAGGCCTAAATGAGAGCTATCTCAGCAGCAGTTTGCACAAGTCAGAGGACGGGTGTGAAAGCGCTTTTAGCAAAAGCCACACGGCAGCTGAGGAAATCGCAGGGCGCGACCAAGGCAGTGCGATCCGTTTTACAGATGGGAAACTGAGGCACCGAGATACCAGGGCTTGGAGTCAAGCCACGACGTTCTCGGCGCTCACTCCTCGGGTGGGTGAAAAGACTGAGGCGGCAGGGCACCCACTAAGCGGCCCCAACGAGCAAGCCGGCCCCGCCGGTTTGCCCTGTCCGCCGCCCCCGTCTCAATAAAGTTGTTGAAATTGACACCGGTTGCTAAGGAAGTGGGTCGCCGAGCCAGGTTGCTAAGGAAGTGAGCGGCCGCCGTCTCTCCCCATCCGGGGCAGCGGGGAATGGCTGAGCTCGGGGTTTGCCGCCCCCGCCGCCGCCGTCGCCGCCGCCGCCGCCGCCCGCTTTCGGCTCGGGCCTCAGGTGAGTCGGGAGGGGCCCGGGAGCCTGCCGCGCACAGCCGATCCCTCTGGTCGCCTGGGATTTTTCCCCGCCGTCCGAGCCGCTGGCGCTGCCGCCTGGTTTTGCAGCCCTGCGGAGCCGGAGCATCCTCTGCCCTGCCTCCTGGGCATCCTCCGGCTGTCCGGGCGGCCTCGCCCCTCCTTCCTCGGGCGGAGTCGCAGCCTGACCCCCAGCCACTGCCGCCTGGGGTCGGAGTCCACCTGGGGGGTCCGGGGCTGTGGTGAGGGTCCCTGCTCCTGACAGGGGCACTGAAGCCAGAGTCTGAGGTTCAAACATCAGCGCTGTCCCTGGCTCGTTGTGTGACCTTGGGCAAGTCCCTTCCCCTCTCTGGCCTCAGTTAACCTTTTTGTCCAATGGGGTCCTTACAGCAGATGCTTAGAATAGTTACGATGATGAAGTGTATGTGTGAAAGTGCCCTAAATAGGAAGAGGGAAAATTCTTAAGGAATCCTACCTAGCATGGGGGCCAAGAGTCAAGCTTGGTATCTGAGTGAGTTAGAAACTTGGCTTCTCCACTTAGTAACTGTGGGTCTTTGGGCAAATGAATCCCTTTGAGCCTTCTTTTTCTTATCTATAAAATGGGATAATGAGCTACTGTGGAAATCCAATGAGATTGGGTATGTTAAGTAGCTTGGCATGTAGTAAGTGCTCAACAAGCTATATGATGAGACATCTGGAGTAGGAGGGCAAGACTTCCAAGAAGAGATGACGCTAGGACAGGTAGGATTTAAATGTGTAGAGCACCAACTTATATGGGGAGTCTACTGTGACATCCTTCCCACTCCAGGTTTTACTTCTCCATTCTGCTCAGAGCAAGAGTGGTGGTGGTAAACTTTTGCAAATAGCCCTGGTGGGGGAACTGCTGAGGTGCAGTCCTTGTAGATGGGTGGGGTTATGGTCATATTTTCTGCTTGGGTCTTGTTGACCCTTCCAGGAGAAAAAGGAAATCTTTATGTCCTTTGGGAAGTGCTTAAAACAGTAAAACTCTTTACAATATATGATTAAGCATTTTTCAGGCTGGCACATGACTGATGCCTATAATCTCAGCATTCTGGAAGGCCAAGGTAGGAGGATCACTTGAGCTCAGGAGTTCAAGACCAGTCTGAGCAAAAGTGAGACCTCCATCTCTACTAAAAATACAAAAATTAGCTGGGCGCTCTGGTGCACACCTGCAGTCCCAGCTATGTGGGAGGCTGAGGCAGGAGGATCACTTAAGGAGGAGTTTGAGGTGGTTGTGAGCTAGGCTGACATAACAACATTCTAGTCTGGGCGACAGAGTAGGACTCTTATTTCCAAATGAAAAAAGAAAGAAAATCAACATTTTTCAGGTATGTTATTTCATTGATCTTTACGTAGACTTTGCCAGGTAGCTGGTGGTGTCATCCCCATTTTACAGATGAGGAAACTGAGGTTCAGAAAACTGGATGACTTGCCTAAGAATTTTATACCTATTAAGTGATGGAGCTGGACATGTTTCTAGGTAAATCCTGTATGTTATCCCCCATACCCTGATGCCTTTGATTTTTCAACAGTAGCTGTTACAAGGTCCACAAGGTGGGGAACCTGCAGCCCTCTGATTTCAAGCCTGTTCTTTTTTAAGTACCCGAGGAGGCAAGAGAAGCTTCATCTTTCTTTGATGTACCTGTTATAATAAAAAGATTTGTTCTGTAAAATTTGGATTTAGGCAAAAGGCAATACTCAAGGATCCAGAAGGCCGCATGTTGCACCAAAGCTGAAGGTTCCCTACCCTGTGAGGCTTTTCTTCCAATGGCAAGGAAATAGAGCTCACAGAAAGCTTCATTGAAATAGATAAGATCTGAAATGTGGTTCTGAAAAAGAGCTGGAATGTTTAAAAGGGGGCTTCTTTGTCTCTCATTCCCTCCTCTTTAAAATGAGGCGAAAAGGGGGTTGGGCAGGTGGCTGGTGCCTGTAATCCAGCACTTTGGCATACCAACATGGGAGGATCATTTCAGCCAAGGAGTTTGAGGTTACAGTAAGCTGTAATTGAGCCACTGCATGCTAACCTGGGTGACAGAGTGAAACCCTGTCACTCACTCACTCAATCAATAAAGTGAGGGGAATAGGTTAGATGATACTGAAGTGTGACTGTGCAATTGTAGTTAAAAGCACACCGTCAAGCTGCCCAGGTTAAAATCTTGGCTCTGCCGTAATTTACTTTACTTCTTTGTGTTACAGTTTCCTCATCTGTAAAATGAGGATAATAATAGTACCTAAGTTGGCTCTTGCTTGTGATCCTAGCACTTTGGGAGTCCAAGGTGGAGAACTGCTTGATGCCAAGAGTTTGAAAGCAAGAGCAAGACTTTGTTTCTACAAAATATAGAAAAAAAGAGTCAGGCAAGGGCGGTGCCTGTGGCTCCAAGGAGTAAGGCGCCGGCCCCATATTCCAGAGGTGGCAGGTTCAAACCCAGCCCCAGCCAAAATCTGCAAAAAAAAAGAGTCAGGCAATAGTCCCAGCTACTTGGGAGGCTGTAGTAAGAGGACCCCCTTGAGCCTAGGAGTTTGAGGTTGTAGCTTCTACCCCAGGCAACAAAGCAAAACTTTGACTCAAAAAAAGAAAATAGTATCAGGCCCTCATGGTGGCTTACACCTGTAATCCCAGCACTCTGGGAGGCTGAGATAGGTGGATTGCTTGAGCTCAGGAATTCAAAACCAGCTTGAGCAAGAGGGAGACCCCCGTCTCTTAAAAAAAAGAAAGAAAGGGGTGGTGCCTGTGGCTCAAAGGAGTAGGGCGCAGGCCCCACATGCCAGAGGTGGTGGGTTCAAACCCAGCCCTGGCCAAAAACTGCAAAAAAAAAGAAAGAAAAATGGTGAGGATTTATTTGTGTCTAATACATGTAAAGTGCTGGCATATTTGGTAAATGTTAGCTGTCATTATTTGGGTTTAACATAGTCCCTATACTGTATATTATTTTCTATATATATATTCTATATATGGTTTGTAAATTAATGCATTAAAGTATGTCTGTCAACCTCAAAAGGTCATTGCAAGGATGAAAGAGTAGGCATCATAGCTTTATATAAATGTTGGTTATTACTACAGGGTTGCCCCAGGAACCTATAATCTTGTGCCACAGTGGCTTGCAAAGAAAGGTGATAGATGATGGTAAGATGTCAGTTTTGTTCACCCAACATCCAGTTAGGTAAATGTTTGTTAAATCCCTCTATGCCAGTCATATGGAGCATGTAGAGATCAATCTTATCTCTATATCCTTCAAGAACCCTAAGCTTAATTTGTAAATTACTAACATTTGACATGATTTAAGTTTGTTTTTGTTTTGAGACAAGGTCTCACTGTGTCCCCCTTGGTAAAGTGCCTTAGCATCACAGCTCACAGCAACCTTAAACTCTTGGGCTTAAGAGATTCTCTTGCTTCAGCCTCCCAAGTAGCTGGGACTACAGGCGCCTGCCACAACACCTAGCTATTTTTTGGTTGCAGTTGTCATTGTTGTTTAGCAGGCCTGGGACCAACTCGAGCCTGCCAGCTTCAGTGTATGTGGCCGTCACCCTACTCACTGAGCTACAGACATAGAGCCTTTTTTTTTTTTTTTGAGACAGAGTCTCACTTTGTTGCTCTCGGTAGAATTCTGTGGCATCACAGCTCACAGCAACCTCAAATTCTTGGGCTCTGGTGATTCTCTTGCCTCAGTTTCCCAAGTATCTGGGGCTATAGGCACCCGCCACAACACCCAGATATTTTTAGTGATGGAGTCTCGCTCTGGCTCACGCTGGTCTTGAACTCGTGAGCTTGGTTGATCCACCCACCTTGGCCTCCCAGAGTGTTAGGATTACAGTCGTGAGCCACTGCACCCAGCCCAATTTAACTTCTTTAAATGAGTTTATATGTTGCATTATATATGCCCCTGCTGCATAAGGCCTCTGATTCAAATCTCTTCTGTTGTATGGCTAGACTTCTTTTGGGTGCCTCAGATAGCTCTTTACGCCTTTATACCCATTAGTTTATAGGTCCCTGTAAACAATACAATACTGTCTATATAGCACAATTGTTTACAAAAATGCTTCCGCATGTCTTTACTCATTGGGACTCATCAGTAACCCTGTGAGGAAGGTAAGACGCAGATTAAGATCCCTGTTTTACAGTAAAGGATCCTGAGGTAGGAGAAGCCATGCTGCTAGTAAGTGGCCCATTTCACATTGGAATCTAGGTCTTCTGATTCCAAGTTCAATGCTCTTGCCACTACACTCTCTTGGTTTTATTTATTCAGCATCTGTGGAGCATCTGGAATGTATCAGCCCTGTTCCAGCCTGGAGATAGGATAGTAGAAAGGTCCTTACCCTCATGCAGTTTACATTCCAGGGGTAGCAAACAGAAAAATAAATCAACAAATACGTGATGTGGAAACAGTAAAACAGTGATGTCACAGAGAATGACTTATCCAGAGGGTTGGGGATGCCACTGCTTTAATTGACTGGTCAGAAAAGGCCTCTCCAAGGCAGTGACATTTTTGCTGAGATTTGCTCCCAAGGAGGGACCAGCCATTTGAAGATGTGTCAGAAGGAGGAGCACAGGTAAAGGCTCTGAGGTGGGAACAAGTTTGGTAAGTTCTAGGAACTTCAAGAAGGCTTAAAATGGCTTGGGCAGGTAAGCTGGAGGGAGTGGAGAGGTAGGTGGATGGGGGGGGCGTGTCTCAGATCATACTGGGCCTTGTACGCTAGAGCAGGGAGTTGGGGCTTTGTTCTAAAAGCAGTGGGAACTGTTGAAGGCTATGAAAAAGGATCTACTTTTTGTTGTTTAAAAAAATCACTCCAGCCTCTGTGTGACCAGTGAATTTTATAGGAGTGGCAGCCAGGAGATGGTGAGTTAGGGGTTGGGAGGTTAGGTGAGTAACAGCAGTGTCCTTCTAGGGTGGTGGTAGTGAAGATGGTAAGAGAGGATGGACTGGGGGTGTGTTCTGGAAGTAGAACCAGCAGGGTGGCGGGGGGTGGTGAGAGGAATTAAGGATCACTCCTGCGTTTCTTTGGCCTGAGCAGTTAGGTAGATATTGAAGGTGCCATCTGCCTCTGAAACAATGAGGGGACTTTTTGGTAAGGGACCCTGTGAAGAAGAATTAGCCATAGTTCTCATTGAACCTGTTAGAGGGGAAGCTTGAGGTATAAACCTCACATTTTATAATCTGTGAGGAGAAAATCCCAGATTATGCTGAAAGAAGCTACTCAGGTGCATCTGATTAAAGCATCTACCTTAGACCAACAAAATAAAACACAAAAACAAACAAGCAAAAAAATCCCCACTACTTTTCTCACAATCTGACTCTTTGCCAGCTTGTGGAACAGCAGGTGTGGGCCTTGCCAGGGGAGTGCCCATCTGTCTTGTGCTGTTCTGACTACTCAGGATCTTGGCTGACGGAGGCTGAAAGGAGGCTGGCCAGCTCTGGGAGAGGGAGTAGAATCACTTGAGAAGTTCACTGTCAGTGCCTCAGATGGCCACACGCTCCCTGCCAAAGTAGTCCTTTCCTGGCTACTGAATGACGGTTCTAAAGTTTCCGAGCTTTTGACTTGGGAATCCCTTGAAAAGCTGTTGGGTTCTGCCAGAATTCCTAGAGGATTCTTGAATGAAGTATCTCATCCAAGCAAGTGGAATTCAAGTCTCATTTTTATATGTTGCAGTAATTATACTTGTCACCTTGAGGATTACAATGTTGTAAATTCAACATTGTGAAGTATAAGACTAACAGCCCTGCCACTACCACTTGGGTAACTTTGTTTGCAGTTTAGAGTGCCCTCTCTTATGCATTCTCATTTACTAATTTTCAGTCAGTTGAGATCGTGTGAAATGTGTATAATTCTCAGTTTACATGTGAAGACACTGAGTTGCAGAGGGGTTGCTTATTTTCTCAGTAATAGTAAGCATCTGCCACCTGCTGGGTTAGATTCATGCTGCTCAAAGTATGCTCTGCAAGACAGAGGTACCTGGGTACTTGGGAGCTTGTTAAAAATACAGATTCTAGGCCAAGAGCTAATAAACCAGAGTCTGTATTACACCAAGATCCCCATGTGTTTCTTGTGCACTAATCTAGGTAATCAATGATCAAAAGTATTAATTAGGACTTGCCAATGATAATGGCATTGAAAGTAATAGTAATAGCTAACGTCTATTGAGCCAAACATTGTTCTAAGCCTACACATGTTTTGTTTAAACCTCATAGCAACCCTGTGATGCAGGTTTCCAGAAGAAAGTAGAGACATAAAAAAGTCAAATTGGGTGGTGCCTGTGGCTCAGTGTGTAGGGCGCCGGCCCCATATACTGAGGGTGGCGGGTTCAAACCCAGCCCCAGCCAAACTGCAACAAAAAAATAGCCAGGTGTTATAGCAGGTGCCTGTAGTACCAGCTATAAGAGACTTGCCTAAGCCCAAGAGCTGGAGGTTCCTGTGAGCTGTGATACCACAGCACTCTACCGAGGGTGACAAAGTAAGACTCTATCTCTAAAAAAAAAAAAAAAGGTCAAATCACTTCTCCACATCTGCTGACTCCAAGTCCATTGCTCTTTTTACTATTCACTGTTTATGTGTTTTTCAGGTGGGCAGTGACCATGTCCCTGGTGTTTTGTGAAAAGCTATTTTCTTCTGTACCTCTTCAAATACTTTTTTTATTTTTATTTTTATCGAGATAGAGTCTTGCTCTGTTGCCAGGCTAGAGTGCAGTGGCATCATTATAGCTCACTGCAGTCTCAGACTCCTGGCCTCAAGTGATTCTCTTGCCTCACCCTCCCTACTAGTTGGGACTACAGGAATGCTCCTTCACACCTGGCTAATTTGTCTGGTTTTTGCAGAGACAGGGGTCTCACTCTTGATCAGGCTGGTCTTGAACTCCTGGCTTCAAGGGATCTCCCATTTCAGCCTCCTAGAGCACTAGAATCATAAGCATGAGTCACCAAGCCTGAGCTGGGCCTGGCTAACTAATTTTAAATGCTGTTGAAAAGAGTGATTTCAGAGAATATTTGAGGAAATCAAAGGAAAAACACTTTAGCTAGTTTAGCATCTGATGAGTGTCATTTACTTAACTGATGAGGCTGCGAATAGATAACTAAGTTGGTAAGATAGGCTACCTCTCATGCTTCTTAGTGGTTTAATTCCAGGGCTGAAACGGCTGAAGCTGGTAGGAACTGTGAGTTTGTATTCTGAGTCATTTAGCCCTAAACTGTTTTTTCATTCTGATAATAATATCTACCCTGGGTGAGAAGATGGTGACTAAAGTCCTATGTAATGCCTTCTGACTAATTGTAAAAGATTCCGTCTCATAAAGTTGCTCTCTCTGCCCTATGGCTAATTTTTTTCCTTTCAAGACCTCCTTATCTCTCCAGACTCTTAGAAATATTTCTTGGTCAAGGACTATGCCATCATAGGAAATTCTGGTGGGAAAAGGCAGTGGGGGCATGGGTGTGACTTGGAGCAAGTAACTCAACCTCTCTAACCACCCCTCCTCCCCAAAAGGGGAACAGTCTTTGCCGAGGCCCTTTAAGCCCTGTCCGAAGACTGAAAGACTGAGCCTTGAGTTGGGTGATATTTTCTTCTTCCTTGGTGATTTAATGCTGGGCTTTCTCCCAGACCTTCTGGGAGAAATACCCTTTAAAAGCATATTTCTTGGCATCCAGAGAGCATTACAATCAGCTCATCTTATCAGCATCACACATCTGCACTGCGCTTGGGGATGTTCATGTTTAAAGCTCAGTTAATCATGGTGACACATTGTGTCTCCTCACTTTGTCACAGTGATTGCGGGCATTGAGCTCTTCACACACAGGCAGATCTATCTTTAGTGTGCTGATTTATTTAAATCATAATTTGCATTAGAGAGGAAACCAGTGATAATCATGGTGAGTATGGTTTTATTTTTAAAGTTTTTGGCAAGATATTTGCAGCATTTGCATTTTGTCATACTTGAACATGGCGTATAAATGGAAGCAGGTCCAAGTGAAATAGAAATTGCCATAGGTTATTGGGAATTTGGGACTTAACTTACTGTTAGCCCACTCTGGAGTCTTTCATATCACCTTCAACAGTAGTTTCCGGAAGGGCTTGCTTGGGCTTTTGTGTGTGATATAAACAAAATCCCCCTTGATGGACTGCAGTAATCATTACTTTATAACATATTTCAAGAGCCGAAGCAAAAAAATCTAACTGATAAATGATAAAAGATTCCATCCAGGTAAGATAAAATATCAGCTCAAGTCACTTAACCACAAGAATATAGTCCTTGAAGGAAATAGTTATTGGTTTTGCAGGATCTGCACTAACAAGCTAAGAAATATATTCAGTGTATCCCTTCTTTGGTTCTCCAATTGTCTGATTTTGAAATTTTATTTATTTAAAGACAGGGTCTTGCTATGCAGCTCAAGCTGTAGTATGCTATTCATTGCAGCCTCAAACTCAGTGTTTCTCAACCTGTGGGTCACGACCCACAGGAACTGTTATTAAAGGCTCGCAGCATTAGGAAGGTTGAGAACCATTGTCTTGGACTCAAGTGATTCTCCCTCCTCAGCCACCCAAGTAGTAGGAGTATAGGCACCTGCCACCACTCTCCCTTCACTAGTTTTCCTTTTTGTAGTTTTTGGCTGGGGCTGGGTTTGGGCTGGGTTTGAACCCGCCACCTCCAGCATATGGGGCTGGTGCCCTTCTCCTTTGAGCCACAGGCACCACCCCATTCACTAGTTTTTTGTAGAGACAAGTTCTCACTATATTGCCGGTCTCAAATTCCTCAAGTGATCCTTCTGACTCAGCCTCCTGGGAAAAAAAAAAAAGCCGGGAGTTGTGGCAGCACCTGTAGTACCAGCTATTTGGGAGGCTGAGGCAAGAGAATCGCTTAAGCCCAAGAGTGTGAGGTTGTTTCAAGCTGTGACGCCACAGCACTCTACCAAGGGCAACATAGTGAAACTCTGTCTCAAAAAGAAAAACCTTAAGTAAATAGTTGTACAGGTGGTGCTATTACTGTCAAGGGTCAGTCAAATGACTGACATTTAGGACTTGCTGTGGAAAAAAGGCCATGGACTTTGGAGCTAGGTCAACCTGGTTTCTGCTTGCTTTGCCTTGCCACTTATTAACTCAGTGTGCCATGCTACTTCCCTGTCCAAGTCTCAGGTTTTTTTCCTTGTGTAAATTGGGTCACAGAGGAAGTCACCTCTTGTGGGCCAGTTACTTGGTGTATATTCATCTAATCCAGGGGTCCTCAAACTTTTTAAACAGGGGACCAGTTCACTGTCTCTCAGACTGTTGGCAGGCCAGACTGTGGGCCCCAGGATAAGTGGGCTGCTAAGCAGGACAGGCAGCAATGGCAAAAACACCCGGCAGGCCGGATAAATGTCCTAGGCTGGCTGCATGTGGCCTGCGGGCCATAGTTTGAGGACACCTGAATCCTTATATAGATCCAAGGAGCAGAGTATTGGTGGTATTACCATTTTACAGATGAGGAAGGGTTAAGGAACTTGTGTGGAGTTCCAAAACTAGCAATGGTAGAGCTGGGCTTCAATCTTAGGTGTGTCTGAGTCCTTTTTTTAGCTATTTAGATCACTTCCTCCTTTTCTTCTCTTTTTCTTTTCTTTTCTTTTATTTTTTAGTAGAGATGGGCTGATGCTTTTGCTCAGGCTGGTCTCGAACTCTTGAGCTCAAGCAATCCCCCATCTCAGCCTTCCAGAATGTACTTTTCTCTTTTAAATACAGATTTTGCCTTATGGTTCCCTACCCAGGTAAATGGCAATTTGATTAAAATGAAAGCCATTGAGCACACCCACGGTCACTGCAGTGTTATTCACAATAGCCAAGAGGTAGAAGCAGCCTGAATAGCTATTAACAGGTAAATGCATAAAAAATGGTACCATTTTTTTCATACAATGAAATATTACTCAGCCTTTTAGAAAAGGAAGTTCTGACACATTCCATTATTGATGAACCTTGAGGACGTTATGCGGAGTGAAATAAGTCAGTTGCAAAAGGACACATACTGTATGATTCCACTTAAACATGTGTGAAGTGTCTAGAGTAGTCAGAATCATGGAAGCAGGATTACCAGGGACCCTCCCCCAGGGGAGGGGAAAATGGGGCGTTGTTCAATGGGTATAAACTTTGTTTTTCATAGGAGTTCCACGTGTGAAAAAATAAAAAGTGAAAGTTTCAGGTTTGTTTGTTTGTTTGTTTGTTTTGAGACTACAGCTTACTTTTTCACCCTTAGTAGGGTGTGGTGGTGTCATACCTCACAGCAACCTCAACCTCTCGGGCTCAAGAAATCCTCTTACCTCAGCCTCCAAAGTAGCTGAGATTACAGGCGCCCACCACAGCAACTGGCTAGGGTTTTTTTTTTTTTTTTTTTGCAGTTTTTGGTCAGGGCCAGGTTTGAACCCACCACCTCTGGTATATGGGGCTGGCGTCCTACTCCTTTGAGCCACAGGCACCACCTGCAACTGGCTAGTTTTTATTTTTATTTTTTTATTTTTTTATTTTTTTTTGAGACAGAGCCTCAAGCTGTCCCCCTGGGTAGAGTGCCATGGCATTACAGCTCACAGCAACCTCCAACTCCTGGGCTCAAGCGAGTCTCTTGCCTCCGCCTCCCAAGTAGCTGGGCCCACAGGCGCCCGCTACAACACCCAGCTATTTTTTGGTTGCAGCCGTCATTGTTGTTTGGCGGGTCCGGGCTGGGGATTCGAACTCGCCACCTTAGGTGTACATGGCTGGCGCCTTAGCCGGTTGAGCTTCTGAGCCAACTGGCTAGTTTTTAGAGATAGGGTCTCTCTTGCTTAGGCTGGTCTCAAACTTGTGACCTCAAGCAATACGCCTGCCTTGACCTCCCAGAGGTCTAGGATTACAGGCCTGAGCCACTGTGCTTAACCTAAAAGTTTCAGTTTTACATGATGAAA
This sequence comes from Galago senegalensis, assembly GCA_963575145.1. Taxonomy (NCBI): domain Eukaryota; kingdom Metazoa; phylum Chordata; class Mammalia; order Primates; family Galagidae; genus Galago; species Galago senegalensis. The sequence goes on from CAUYTI010059972.1 coordinate 25,773, forward strand.
AAGTTCCAGAGATCTGTTATAAAACAGTGTGAATATAGTTAACACTCCTGAACTGCATACTTAAAAATGATTGAGGGTAAATTTTTTATTATATGGGTTTTTGGGTTGTTTTTTTTTTTTGAGACAGAGGCTCAAGCTGTCGCCCTGGGTAGAGTGAAGTGGCATCACAGCTCATAGCAACCTTCAACTCCTGGGCTCAAATGATTCTTCTGCCTCTGCCTCCCAAGTAGCTGGGATTACAGGTACCTGCCACAATGCCTGGCTATTTTTTTGGTTGCAGCTGTCACTGTTGTTTGGCGGGCCTAGGCTGGATTGGAACCAGCCAGCTCAGGTGTATATGGTTGGCACCTTAGCCACTCGAGCCACAAGTGCCTAGCCTATTATATGGGTTTTTAAAAATCATTATTTTATTTTTATTGTTGGGGATTTAAATCATAATTTTAAAAAAATTTAATGAAAAGCCATTGGTAAGAGAGTGATTTTTTTTTTCATTTTGGAAACTCCCAAGCATATATAAAAGTAGAGTAGTATAGTGATGAATCGTGAACCCATTACCCAGTAGTTAGAAGCACATGGCTGTCCTGTTTCACCTGCAACCTTCCATTCACCCCTGATAATTCTGAAGGAAATCCCAGACGGTGTATAACTCTTTGAAAATACTTTTGTTTATTCTGTAAAAGATAAGAACTTTCTTTTTAAAAATTGTACCATTTTTACACCTAAAATCAAAGTAATTCCTTAGTATCATCTCATATCCAGTGTTTCAATTTTAGAGTATCTTGTACATTTTTTCTTTTTCTTTTTTTTTTAAATTGAGTTTTGAGAGTAAAATGTTGTAGATTTTTTCACAGTTTGGTTTTTTTTTAAATCAAAATCCCCAAAAGGGCCCCAGACAAGGGCCACTTGTGGCATTTGGTTATTAAGCCTCTTAAGTCAGGGTGTAAATTTTTAGCAGAGAAACAACTGCATTTCTGTCTTAGATTAGTACATAGAACAAGAAGTTTCTGGCAGGAAGGCTTTCCCAGCTTCATAGCTTAGTGGTGGTTCAGAACATGACTCTGTATGTCAGGATTATTATGGAAAATGGGGTACACTGAATATGGGAGGATAAATGGTATAACCTGGGAAAGGGACAGGATGGTGCCTTATGTCAAAAAGGAGTACGTGCAGCATTCCCTTCTCTGGAGTGGATCCTACCAGTTATGCCCACCTGTCCTAGAGGATAGTCGCTGCAGCATTGTTTGCAGTAGCAAATGACCAGAATCATTAGAAGGTCCTTCAGTAGGGTCCTTCATTATAAGACATTATAAGACAACCATACCATTTAGGTAGCTACTTAATAAAAGACTGAGGCGGGGAGGGAGTTCGACAAGATCTATAAAGCAAGAAATACAGGCTTGGCGCCTGTGGCTCAAGAAGCTAAGGTGTCAGCCACATACACCTTAGCTGGCGTGTTCGAATCCAGCCTGGGCCTGCCAAACAACAATGATGGCTGCAACCAAAAAAAAAAATAGCCAGGCATTGTGGCGGGTGCCTATGGTCCCAGCTACTTGGGAGGTAGAGGCAGGAGAGTCATTTGAACCCAAGAGTTGGAGGTTGCTGTGAGCTGTGATGCTATGGCACTCTACCCAGGGCAACAGCTTGAGGCTGTATCTCAATAAAAATAAAAATAAAAAAATAAAGCAAGAAATACAGTGGGTTATCATAAGGACATTTGCACTAGATTGTTTATCGCAACTCAGTTTACGGTTGCCAAGATGTGGAAACAACCTAAATGCCCATCAGCCCAGGAGTGGATTAATAAGCTATGGTATATGTATATCATAGAATACTATTTAGCCATACAAAGATAGAGACTTTACATCTTTTAACATGAATGGAGTTGAAACACTACTAAAGTATCACAAGACAAGACAAATAAGTATTCAATGTACTCAATACTAATATGAAGCCAGTAGACTATCTAATACATGCCTACAGAAAAGAAAAAATTCAATTCAAGATGAGGGGAGGGGGAAGGAGGAAGAAGGGAGGGAGATTGGTGTGTTCCCAAGTGATGGGCACAATGAAAGTACATATGGCACACCTTCTGGGTGGGGAACACAAATACAACAGGGACTCTAACAAATACAAACATTGTAACCTCATTATTTGTACTCTCACAATAATCTGAAATTTAAAAAAAGGTACAATGGCGGGTGGTGCATGTGGCTCAAAGGAGTAGGGCTCTGGCCCCATATGCTGGAGGTGGTGGGTTCAAACCCAGCCCTGGCCAAAAACTGCAAAAAAAAAAAAGGTACAATGGTATTTAGTATGCTGGTTGTTGAGCTAAAAAGAAAAAAGATGGGGAAGCAATGCAGATATATTAATGTTTACAAATGCATCAAGTATCTCCCCAGGAGTTGGGGGAAGATTAACTCGTCACTGTATACTCCTCTGTTCAGCTTGAATTGTCTTGATCTGTGCATATATTGACATGCACATATATATGCATGTGTTTATAAATATGTAGGTTTATATGTAGACTTTATACTGTATACTCCTCTGTTCAGCTTGAATTGTCTTGATCTGTGCATATATTGACATGCACATATATATGCATGTGTTTATAAATATGTAGGTTTATATGTAGACTTTAGAATAAGACAAACCGGCTCGGTGCCTATAGCTCAACCGGCTAAGGCGCCAGCCACGTACACATAAGGTGGTGGGTTCGAATCCCCAGCCCGGACCCGCCAAACAATAATGACAGCTGCAACCAAAAAATGGCCAGGCGCTGTGGCGGGCGCCTGTGGTCCCAACTACTTGGGAGGCAGAGGCAGGAAGACTAACTTGAGCCCAGGAGTTGGAGGTTGCTGTGAGCTGTGATGCCACGGCACTCTACCCAGGGGGACAGCTTGAGGCTCTGTCTCAAAAAAAAAAAAAAAAGAATAAGACAAACCTAGTTTTGAATCCTGACTCTTCCACTTACTTGTTTGCGTGATCTTGGGCCAATTAATATCCTGGAACCTCCCTGCCTTTTTCTTTTTGAGATAAGGTCTTGCTTTATTACTCAGATTGGAGTGCAGTGGCCTCATCATATCTCACTGCAACTTTAAGCTGCTGGGCTCAAGTGATCCTCCTGCCTCAGCCTCCTGATTAGCTGGGACTACAGGCTTGCACCACTGCAGCTGGCTGATTTTTTTTTTTTGTGGACGTGTGGTCTTCCTCTTGCTCAGGCTGGTCTAAAACCCCTGTCCACAATTGATCCCCCCATCTCATCCTTACGTAGTTAGGATATAGGCATGAGCCACTGCACCTGGCCCCATACTTTCTAAAATGGGGCTAATGCTTGCCTTCTTTATATGGTGATTTTGAGGATTAAAAGAGCAATACACATTAAACTCTTAATATAGTGTGAGTTGTAACTATTGAATACAGTAAAACCCAGACCCACAGTGATTCTGAATGGGAAATTTTCTGTAGACTTGAGTGTATTTTGATAAATGTTTCACAATTGAATACCAAAAAAAGGAGTTTCACCTCCCCTGCCTCCCACCCCAGATAAATGCTTTCTTTGTTGGCCTGTTCACATCATCAAGTGACAAGGATCACATTGCACCCATTTGAATTCAGGGCAGGCATTTATTGTTCATGTTACTTGTCCGTGACCTTTTTAGGTTTCTTTGTAGAGAACGAGCTTGTCTTCTTGATGCTTAAGTTAAAATCAAGGTTCTAGACTTTTCCCATAAAGAAAGTATTGCTTGGGCAGTGCCTGTGGCTCAAAGGAGTGGGGTGCTGGCCCCATATGCTGGAGGTGGTGGGTTCAAACCCAGCCCAGGCCAAAAACTGCCAAAAAAAAAAAAGAAAGAAAGAAAGAAAGTATTGCTTGGGCAGTGCCCATGGTTCAGTGAGTAGGTGGGAGAGTGAGTAGGGCACTGGCCCCATATACCAAGGGTGGCAGTTTCGAACCCAGCCCCTACCAAACTGCAACAAAAAATAGCCAGGCATTGTGGCAGGTGCCTGTGGTCCCAGTTGCTCAGGAGGCTGAGGCAAGAGAATCGCCTAAGCCCAGGAGCTAGAGGTTGCTGTGAGCTGTAATGTCACAGTGCTCTACTGAGGGCGACAGAGTGAGACTGTCTCAAAAAAAAAAAGAAAAAAGTTAAAAGAAAGTATTGCTTAATTGTATCCCCCTACATTAATTTTGACAAAGAAAATACATGCATTCATCAAAAAGTCCAAAGAAGGCCAAGTGTGGTGGCTCATGCCTGTAATCACAGCATTTTGGGAGGCTGAGGTGATAAGAGGCTGAGAGTTCAAGAACAGCCTGGGCAAATGAGGCCTGTCTCTACAAAAAAAATCCAAAGAAAGCAAAAATATCACTTGCATGCTCATCACCTGAGATCAATATTGCTTGCATTTCCTAAGTATCGTATACCTTGCACTTTGCCAAGCATTTAACATTTATTAGCTTATTTACTCCTTAAAACAGTTCTTTAAGGGAAGTGTTGTTATTAACCCCATTTTATAGAATTATGTAACTTTTTCAAAACTTTATAGCTAGGCCCAGGCACAGTGGCTTATGCCTGTAATCACAGCACTTTGGGAGGCCAAGGTAGGAGAATCACTTGAGGAGGGAATTCCACACTAGTCCGGGCAACAAAGTGAGACCTTGTCTCTATCCAAAAAAGTTAAAAATTTGCTAGGCTTGATGGCATGTGCTTGTAGTCCTAGCTACTTAGGACACTGAGATGAGAGGATCGCTTGAGCCTAGGAGTACCAGGGTCTAGCCTAGTCAATAGAGTGAGACTTTCCTCTCTAAAAAACATTAAAAATTCCCAGCATGAGCAAGAGTAAAACCCCATCTCTAAAAATAGCCTGGCATTGTGGTAGATACCTGTAGTCCCAGCTACTTGGGAGGCTGAAGCAGGAGGATGGCTTGAGCCCAAGAGTTTGAGGTTGCTGGGAGCACTCAACCCCAGGGCAACTGAGTGAGACTGTCTCTCAAAAAAAAAAAAAAAAAATTAACAAAATTGAAAAAGATTTTATAGCTAGTAAGTGGCAGAACAGAAATTCAAACCCACACTTTTAAACACTAAAATTCATGTTTTTAACAATAACTTTACACAGTGTCCCCAAAGTCTCTTCTCTGAATATGTGCATGTACATAGATAAAATTAATTACATCAGGGCCTCAAACTGTGGCCAGCCTAGGACATTTGTCCCGCCCGCCAGGTGTTTTTGCTGCCGCTGATGCCTGTCCTGCTTAGCAGCCGACTGGTCCTGGGGCCTGCAGTCCAGCCCTCCAATGGTCTGAGGGACAGTGAACTGGCCCCCTGTTTAAAAAGTTTGAGGACCCCTGGATTACATCATATAATTCTTCTGTTTAATGGCCTGCTTTTTCACTCAGCAATGTATGCTGAATGTCTTTCTGTATCTAAATACCTAGAGGCTTATTGACATTTTTAATGACTCCATAGTGTAGATGTGCCATAATCTGACCAATCCATTATTGTCAAGTGAGTATTTAAGTGTTCGGAGATGGTGCTGTGATAAATCTAAACATGTACATATATCTTTGCACATGTATTCATTTGTAAGTGTGTTGTTATTCAGTTTTGTCCTTGATATAATTCTGAGTGGCGAGTGCAGTGGCTCACCCTGTAATCTTGACACTTTGAGGGGCTGAGGTGGAAAGATCGCCTGAGGCCAGGATTTTGAGACCAACCAGTGTAACAGTGACAACCCCCCACATCTACAAAAAATGAAACAAAACACAGCAAAATTTAGCTAGGCGTGGTGGCATGTGTCTGTAGACCCAGCTACTGCTAAGGCTGAGGTAGGAGGACTGCTGGGGTCCAAGAATTTGAGGCTTCAGTGAGCTGTGATCATGCCATTGTACTCCATCCCTAACAACAGAGTGAGACCTTGTCTCAAAAAAAAAAAAAAAAAAAAAAAAACCAAGAAATGAAATTTCTATTTCAAGGGAGTATCCAGATTTAAAGTTTTGGTATTGATTGCCCAACTGCCCTCAAATAGTGCCAGTTTGAGATGTCATGGCTCTTATATGTCCTTACATGTGGGGGGGGGGTTTATGAAACTTTAGACAGCTCATACAATTATTTGGCTTGTAGAAAAGATGACATTATGTTTATAAACAGTGCTTGTAACAGCAGAATATATCTTATTAGTTTGTTATTTTGCCATCTTTCCTCTGAATGCCTTTGAGAGCTGAAACTATAAGACTTGCTGCATTGACATTAGAAAAGAAAGTTAAAAATTCTGGCTGGGCATGGTCTTCACGCCTGTAATCTTAGCATTCTGGGAGGCTGAGGCAGGTGGATTGCTAGAGCTTAGGAATTTAGAGACCCATCTGAGCAAGAATGAGACCCTGTCACTCTTGGGTCAGAAAAAAAAAAGAAAGAAAAATTAGCCAGGCATTGTAGTCGCTGCCTGTGGTTCCAGCTACTTGGGAGGCTGAGGCAAGAAGATTGCTTGAGCCCAGGGATTTGAGGTTGCTGTGAGCTATGATGGCCACCATGTATTTTACCCAGGGTGACAGTGAGATTCCATCTCAAAAAAAAAAAAAAAAGAAAGTAAGTTGAAAATTCCATTTCCTTTTGATCTTATAGAAAGAAGTTTTTTTATGAAGCCTCATCATAAATTTGGGACAAGCAGTTAAAACATTTTTATTACTTTGTATTCATTATGGTCAGCAAAAGTGGATAGATGGAATGGGAAAATGAGGTTGGTTTGTTTTTCTTTTTTTTGAAGGCAAGTGCAAAACCAAGTTTATTGAAGAAGACAAAGATAGGTTTACAGAGTAAGAAAGTTTACAAAGCAGAATGCATTCGCCTAGACAGTGAATAGGCATCATTGCCTATAGACACCCAGGATGCCCAATCCTGGGCAAGTAGACAGAGAGGCCAGAAAAAATGAGTTTAAGTCTTGGATATTAGTTTACTTAATTTCACAAAACTTTTCGCCTCTTTTTTTCCCTTAATTTTTTTTACTAGGAAATATAGTCACAGGATTCAAAACTTAAGCGACATGAAATAGTTTTATGATTCAAACTAGGAAATATAGTCACATGATTCAAAATTCAAGGGTTTGGAATGAAAACTCTCCCTCATGCCCTTGGCTCTCACTCATCCACCTAGCTCTTAAGGGAAAGCCAGAGTTGTTATACAGCAATCATTGTTATTCGGTTCTTTCGTTTCCCTCCAAATACGTTTTATGCACATATAAGTAAATGTAGCACTATTCCCTCTACACAAATAACATGTCCTTTTGAAAGTTCTGAATGGCAGTAAGTGCTATTTTTCAAGTGGAGATGGATTATCTTGTTTTGAAAAGCTTGTAACTCACATTATGATAAGTGGCCTTTAGAGGAACCTGAGACCTAGAGTTGGACTTGCTCTCTTAGTGTGGTTCAGGGATTGCAAACAAGGAGTCCTAATAAGTTCAAAACCAATTAGAAACAATTGTGAAAGAGAGTAGTGTTGATGGTGATGAGGTGGATACCGAGTAAAAACAGCTACTTCCCTAGAGAGACTCCGGCTCAGGGAATTGGTTTAGGCTGGCTAATAGGCCAGCCTAACACTTAATCATGCTTAAGTGTTGCAGTGCTCTTTTCTGATGGCTGATGTTCAGGCTGCATTTCAGATATTGAGTCCTTGAACTCTGGGCCAACCAGTTGGTAGGTGGTTGCCTGATCTGGTCTTAAAGGATCTTGCTTTGGACTGCAGCCATCAGAGATGCATCAGTGTGCCTGCTGTGTGCCCCAGACTGCTCCTCTTTGCTGGGTTACTCCTGGGGAATTTCCAGACGTTTATTTTTTCCCATTTGGAGATACCACATGCTCATTAAAAAGAATTTGGAAAATACAGAATTGTTGAAAGAGCAGGGGAAATCACCTATGCTATCACCCAAAGTAGACCACTTTTTGATGTGTATTTTTATACGTGGTATAAGTGTGATCACATGAAGTCATTCAGTTTTGTGAATTGCTTTTTCGTTTATGATAAGCATTCTCCATGTCATTACAGAGCCTTGGTAAATGTCATTTTAAAAGATGGACTAGAATGGCAGGCCTCTCTTAATCAGACATGTATATGTGAATTTGGTCATAGACAAGAGATGCCTATAGGAGTCAGGCAGGAAGTCTACATGGGTGAAGCATCCTGGGTGTGAGGCATCAGGGAATGGGGTTGGGGAGGATTGGAGAGCCCAGGCTCAGTAGAAGGGCACTGCTGCTCAGCTCCCATTGCTGCTACCTGGGGCTCAGGTCAGGGGCTGTCAGGTAGTCCCATTCGTCCAGAGAAGCAGGAAAAAAAATTTTTTTTTTTTTTTAGACAAAGTCTCACTCAGTTGTCCTGGGGTTGAGTGCCATGGTATCATAGCTCAATAGCTCACAGCAACCTCAAACTCTTGGGCTCAAGTGATTCTCTTGCCTCAGCCTCCCAAGTAGCTGGGTTTATAAGCGCCCACCACAATGCCTGGCTAATTTTATTTTTAGGAACAGGGTCTTGCTCTTGCTCAGGCTGGTCTCGAACTCCTGAGCTCAAGCAGTCTGCCCTCGTTGGCCTCCCAGAGTGCTGGGATTACAGGCGTAAGCCACTGTGCCTGGCATGTTGCTGTTTTTTTAAATTTAAAAAATTTTAGAGAATAATATGGGAAATAGCCAGAATTGACAGTTGCTAACACTTTGTCCTGTGTGCTTCAGCACACACAAACTCTTGGCCTTAAGCAGTTCTCTTGCCTCAGCCTCCCAAGTAGCTAGAACTACAGGCTCCCACCACAATGCCCTGCTATTTTTTGGTTGCATTTGTCATTGTTGTTTAGCAGGCCTGGGCTGGGCTCAAACCCACCAGCCTTGGTGTATGCGGCCAGTGCCCTACTCACTGAGCTACGGGCGCCACCCTTCTATCCTATTTTTTATACTAATACATACATAAATGTTAATCTATGGGCACCATATTGTTTTATAAGTTTCTAATCATAATTATCACTGTGCAACTTAGTTGTTCACTCAATCTGTAGATATTTATCCACATTAATACATATAACTCTTAATTCTGAATTTGGTGAACTTTTTATGTAAAAGGCCAGGATATTTTCAGTGTTTTTTAAATTTGTTTTGAGGTAGGATCTTGCTCTGTTGTCTGGGGTAGAGTACAGTGGCATGACATAGCTCACTGCAACCTCAAACTCTTGGTTATCAAGTGATCCTCCTGCATCAGCCTCCTGAGCTGGGACTATAGGTACATGTCACCATGCCTGGCTGATTTGGGAAGTGGGTTTTTTTTTTAATTTTTAATTGTAGTAACAGAGTCTCTGGTGCTCAGGCTGGTCTTTTTTTTTTTTTTAAAAGACTTACTTTGTTGCCCCTGGTAGAGTGCCGAGGCGTCATAGGTCACAGCAACCTCAGACTTTTGGGCTCAAGTGATTCTCTTTGAAGAAGAGAATCTTCTGAATCACTGAAGAAGAGAATCTCTGCCTCCTGAGTAGCTGGGGCTACAGGCACCATCACAATGCCTGGCTATTAGAAAGAGACGGGATCTCTTTCTCTAGCTCAGGCTGGTCTCTTACTTGTGAGTTTAGGCGATCCATCCACCTCAGCCTCCTGGAGTTCTGGATTACAGGCGTGAACCACTGTGCCCCGCCTTTTCAGGCTGGTCTTGAATCCTGGGTTCAAGTGATCCTCTCATCTTGGCCTCCTAAAAAGCTGGGATTACGTGTATGAGCCACCTTGCCCCTTCTATTTTGGATTTTGTGGGCCACATTGTCTCTGTTGCAACTCTACCATTAATGCCATAATAGATAACATGTAAACAAAGGGTAGAACTGTTCTTACGTGCTTTATTTACAAAACCAGGGGTGGCCCATATTTGGATCCTAGGCCGTAGTTTGCTGACCCTGCTCTAATTTATTTCTTATAACTACTGAATGGCATGTTGTCTGGTATCTTATATAACTCTACAACATTTTACTTTTCAATTCTCTTGTAAATGGATGTTTAGGTTGTTTTTAGTTTTTCTGTTGTAACAGTGCTATAGGCAGTGTCCTTGTCTGTTTCTTTGGGCAGAGATTTTCACCAGATGTGTGTGTGTCTGTGTGTGTAACAGAAATGGAATTGCTGAGGGTTTGTTGTTGTTCTTTTAAATACCAGGTGGGCCAAATAAAATGTTTTAGGTAGAATGTGACCAGCTGTTACCTCTGTCTTAGAATCTCCACAGGAAGCCAATAGTTCCTGAGAATCCAATCCACACTTAGTTCTAGACTCTTGACGTAAGACTCCATGACAACATGAAAGAGTTGGAGAAGGGTCTAGAAGGGTGTGGCTGCCATGAGAAATGTGCAGCTCATTTCCTCAGCAGACAGAAGAAATGAGGTTGGAGGAAAACTCGATTTTTCATGCTTAATAGCCATTCAAACAGTAGGAGTTAACACTGAACGACAAGTTCCAGTGGGAAAGGTATTCACGAGGAAGGTGATGAGCTGCTGACCTGTGCTTCCTTCTTTCCTGGCAACGCTGTGAATTCCTTTAAAGATTTATCACTCTGTAATTAGACCCACTAGAAGAAGAATACGGAAGGTAATAAAAGAGTATCGGGGCATCCTTCCAAGAAAACTCTTTCCTTTGAGGAGAATAAGATTTTAAGCCTTAGTGGCAGGAAATTAAATTAGTCCATTTTCCTGAAATAATATGTCAATAATACTTGACTGGTTCAGTCTAGCTGGATGTATTCAGAAAAGAAATGGTGTCCTGTGTTCAGAGTTGAAGAGATTTAATTAAGGGGACTCATGCTTTGGGAATTCCTTTCTTCTTAGAGATTTTTTAAGATTAATGTAGGTCATTGTCATTCTTTTGTTTTATCATTTTGAAGGGCATACGGACCTGTTACAAAGCAGCTGCTGGCCTGCCTTCTTTCCTTCTTTCCTTCCTTTCCTCCTTCCCTCCCTCCCTCCCTCCATTCCTTCGGGTTTTTTTGTTTGTTTGTTTTTTCCAAATGGGCTTGGGGCCCCAATATTTTGTGAGGTAAAAGTTGGACAGCTCTGTTTTCAGGAGTGAACAATGCAGAAGCATCAGTCCTCTCCCCTGACCTAACTCCCTGCCCCACCCTATCCTTAGGTTTCTCTTACTGGCTGGCCCCTGCTCTCGTGCCCTGCTGCAGAGGCCTCCACAGAAGAGGCTCAGGGGGCTGGGATTTTCACTTTGCACTTAGATCAGCTTTGGCAGGTCTCTTGGAAGGAGAGGCAGGCTGTATTGTAGGGGCCATTATCCTTGAAATGAAAAGGAGACGCAGTAAACTGGCCATTCTAATGTCTGTCTCTTTTTTCCCATCTGGCAAAACTCTAATAGCATCTAAGGTGATAATGAACCAAAGGGCTGCCTTATACATTACATGGCTTGATATTTAGTTCTTATTAAACATCAATTAGGTATTTAGATCCCAATTTAATCTAATTTTTTTCAGAATGATGGCTTCAATTTATTTTAGTGATTTTTTTTTTTAGTGCATCAAATTAGGGCTCCCCTGTAATCTCTGGAATGGTTCCTTGACAAGGGTTTTGGATAACTCTGTGTTGTTAATTTTAATCCAGCTTTGTATTAGTTTACAAAGTACACCTGTTAGTCTCGTAATCATCCGTAGGAAGGAGAATTACCCTATTTTTACAGGTTTTACAGAAAATAAATTCAGAGAAACCAAGAGGTCTTCTGGTTCTTCATTATAGACAACAATATTTTATTACCTGTAACAACTAGAAGTATGAAAAGTTACTTTTTGTGTTTCTGTGTACTTAGCAACAGAGAAATCTATGAAAAATTAATGGGGAACATTACATACTGGGTATTAACTGCAGCATATGTGCCCACAGTGGCCCGTCACTGCTTCACATTCTCCTACTCTTTTGTTGGCAAGGAATGGGTCATTCTTAAGACTAAGAGGAATACTGTTGTCACTGTTTTAAAAATCTCTTAAAATCACAAATTCATATATCTTTGATTCGGCAATTCTACTTCTAGGATTTATCCTTACAGACATACTTTCCTACACATGAAATGATTGTATGTCCTAGGCTTTTCACAGCAAAATATCAAAAACAGTTGAAGCGCATTGATTATGGTGCATCCATACAGTGGAGTATTTTTTTTTTTTTTGAGACAGAGCCTCAAGCTGTCCCCCTGGGTAGAGTGCCGTGGCATTACAGCTCACAGCAACCTCCAACTCCTGGGCTCAAGCGAGTCTCCTGCCTCTGCCTCCCAAGTAGCTGGGACCACAGGTGCCCTCCACAACGCCCGGC
>CAUYTI010059974.1:0-30516 GCA_963575145.1 Galago senegalensis
TATAGACACATGAAAAAATGCTCATCATCCTTAATCATCAAGAAATTCAAATCAAAACCACTTGGAAATATCATCTAACTCCATTGAGAGTAGCCCACATAAAAAAAATCCCAAAACTATAGAGTTGGCATGGATGTGGAGAAAAGGGAACACTTCTACACTGCTAGTGGGAGTGCAATAATACGTTCCTTTTGGAAAGATGTTTGGAGAACACTTAGAGATCTTAAAATCATATGTTTAAATCCCAACTCTCAATATGATGAACTTCAGAGATGGGGCCTTTGGAGAGGATTAGGTCATAAAAGTGGAGCCTTCCTGAATAAGATTAGTGCCCAAAGACATGAGAATGATTTTCCTCTTGGCTGTGTGAGAATACAACATGAAGAAGGTGGCCAGCTGAAAACCAGAGATGTACTCTCACGAGGCACCAGACCTGCAGATGCACGGATTTTGGACTTCCCAGACTCTGGAACTATAAGAAATGAGTGTTTGTTGTTTAAGCCAACTGGTCTGTGGTATTCTATCATAGCAGCCGGCACTAGCCAGGAAGCACCTTATTGTTCTCCACAGACTATGCCACATACAAGTGCCTGATAAATATTTTTAAAGTACATAAATTAATGTAAACATAAAACTTCCTGTTTTACTAGGATCTCACTTTCCTATGTTCAAGTTTGCTTATGAGCCCTTATAATTTCTAGTGTCTTTAGAAACTCTGAGCTCATTTTATGCAAAATTCCAGACTTCTGTCTCCTTTCATGATCTCAGAAACCTGGGCAGAGTCCAGATGGCAGCAGTTGTTGGTGCTGAACAGTGGATATCTCTTCCAGACAGGACAAGACAGGGCAACTCACTAGCTTCATCACAGTTCACATCCAGCCTGACCTACTAATTGTATTTTTCTGCCATTTATTCTTTGTGGTGGTCAGACAGGAAATGGTCTAGGGATCTCCTCATACAATAAGAATCCTGACCTATTTGGAGGTTTCAGAGATCACTTCACTGAAGTAATAACTAATAATAATTAATTTAAAATAATACAATGAAATAAAATGCATTTTTTAAAAAGAAACAATTAACCTGAGACAAACTCAGGTTATCTGTACTTATATGAATGTAAAATCATACTTAGAAACATATGATATGGTAGGAATTATAAGCTTATAATGTATATATAAACATATATGATATATATAAACTTTATGTATATATGAAGTTATTCCTATAGGGAGTAACTTGTAGGAGTGCATGTTCCTACATACAAATGTTATAAAGATGTCAGTCTCCTCAGATAAATGCACTAATTTAATACGAATGTTATAAAGATATCAGTCTCCTCAGATAAATGCACTAATTTAAAGTAATTCCAATAAAATGAATTCTAAGACTTCCATAGAAGAATAAGTAAATGAAAATATACAAAAAGGTATAAAAAATGATAGGAATTTTCAAAATTAAATATAATTTATGTGTATTGAAGCTGTAATGATGATCTGGTGTGTTATTAGCACAGGGATAGGCAAATTAATGCAGAGAAATGGAAAGCTCACACACTGATCACTCCCCTTCATCCAACTACTTCTGGTCAGGGAATACCATCTGAAGAAAATGTGAAACTCAGGCCATGTTTGAATGAGCACAGATACATATTTTTATAATCGTCAGCCAAGAGAGATGAATAAAAAGCCCTTGATAAGAGAGACAACATAAACTCACTAGTATATGACACATTTTAACTATTGTGATCAGTGGGAAGGAGAAATTAGCTGGAAAGTACGTAGCTTTCTTCCCTTCTTGCAATATTTATTTAAAAACTAAAAATGGATTAAAATGTTAAGAAGGAAATAGTTTTAAGGTCACAAAATAAATAGCAGAAACTCTAAATGGAAATACATGTTTTTTTTATAGAAAACTGAACAATCAAAAATGGAAATGTTAATGAATTCAAGTACATAAAAGAAGAAATGCTATTCTTAGAAAATATCAAAGATAAATAAGAATTATAAACTGGTAAAAATTATTGAAAAATAAGGTAAAAATTAACAGCAATGTTTTTTTAAATGAAGAGTTTTGTACATTAATAAAGAAAGTTGATATAAAAACAGCAGCCACCCACTATACAAGTTGTGAGCAGTGTAAGAAAACACCTACCTCACAAGGAATCAAAGAAGGGCGTGTTAAAATAGTAACAAGGAAACATTGTTCATGTCCAACACTGGCAAAAATGGAAAAAAGATAGTATTCAGTATTGGCAAGAGTCGTGAGGAATGAGGACAGTCGTGGAATTTTCAGAAATGCAAAAATACAGCTTTTCTAGAGGGCTGTATGGGTGATATGTAACAGAAGACTTTAGAATAGTCACACGTTTGAGCCAGCAACTTCACTTGTAGGAATGCGTTCAAATACTCAAGCTATTACAAGAGATTTATGTTCATTTTTGTTCTTTGTAACTTGTTTTTGCTGCCATAAAAATATTCAGCAGTAGAAGTAAGTAAAATAAATTATGGTCAACAAATGAATTGAATATGACCCTGAGAAAGGGTTCTGAACACGCAGTCTAATCCATGTTTTGCAAGTGTGCATATAATATATATTTATATACATAAAATGCACATTAATATGAATGGAAAGTCACTAGAAGAAAACACACAAAATATTAATAGCAATCTGTGGAATTTAATTTTTTCCTGCTTTTACATATTTTTCAAACTTTTAAATTTCTTCTATTCTAATTATAATAAATGATGCATGAGCATACTCTGACAACACACACACACAATACTGATTGCCCTATGGCCTAAATGAGCCCTATTCATTTTTCTGGAAGCAATCATATATTTCTGTAGACTTTTTAATATTGAACATGTTATTGTCATAATCAGAAGTGAAGCTTATTTTAATACGTTTTAACCCAAAGAGAAGAGAGTAACCTTTAACACTCACAGATCTATTAAAAGAGTCATTACAACAAGCCCATCCTCAGGACTGAAACCCTGTAATCTAAGTTATTCTCAGATACCCCCCTAACTGTGAGTGTCCCGCTCTCATAACCTCTCACGATAGATGTCCTCTGTCTTCACCAAGCACCATCAGAATGTAACAGAGGCCTCTAGCAGAGCAGTGGAGCGCCAGACATTTCCAAAGGTGATTACACTGTACTGGGGAGATGTATTCTCAGCCTTTGAGGATTTTGTCTTGAGCACACAACATGTTTATATAAATTGATATTCATTTTAAACAGAAGAAATACATTGTATGTACACTCAGGCTCCACCCTCACCTTATGAGGAGGAAGAAGCAAGGGGCCGAGGCACAAATCTGGGATGGCACAGCTGTGTACAATGCCAGCACTTACTGACACCAGGTGTGCACAAGCTTTATAAGGTGAGAAGTGTATGAGGAAGGAGAGTTTACCAGAGTTTACTGTAATGAGAGGGCAACCTGTGGTACATTTAGATTGACTTTTAAAAATGGCTGGCTTGCCAATGGAGTATTTGAACTATGTGTGCAAAAATAAGCAAATGGTTTAACACGTTATTTTTTAAAAGGATATGATTAACCTGATTGTTTTTGGCAGGGAGGGGGAGAGAAACCCATTTACTAGTTTATCCCTTATTAGCTGAGTGTCTTCTATGTAAAAAAAAAAAAAAATGCCATGCTAGGCTCTCAGGATCTGGTAGGGTGATGGGAGATTCTTCGTCCTCAGGAGCTTGAGGTCTATCTGGAGAGATAGAGACAGGTTTATAAATTCTCAAATCATTTCACTGTTGATAATTGCTAGGTAGAGGTTCTGGGAGCCATGGAAACAGAGAATTCAAATGCTGCCCAGGGGAAGGGTAAGAATGCCCGGTCTGGGGTAAGACTGCAGGATAAATGAATCTGTAAGATGGAGACAGAGGAACATACTGAGTGAAGGAAGAACATTCAAGGTAAAGGAAATTTCCACAATCCTAGAGGTGGAGTGAAACACACCACATTCTGAGGAATGAAGGTGATTTTCTGTGGCAGAGGAGTCCAGAGATGTGACTGCAGAGGTGAGCAGGGCAGATGGTGGTGGTGGTGTCAGCCCAGGGACAGCAGTGAGAACTTAAGCTTGCAGGTCGTGGGCCCTGCTGCAAGGGCAAATGAAAGATCAGATTTGGAGCTAGAGATGGCAGTGATTGGGGTAAAGAGGCCACTGAGGTGGCCCTGTGGTTCTGCAGGTGGGAGACCATGCCCTCTGCATGAGCTGGCACAGTACAGATGGAGAGAAGCCAAGACTCCACAGGCAGGACACATGACTGAGGCTGTGGGTTGCTGAGGACAGGGCTCTGTGTGTGGTCCTAAGACAGAAAACAAACAAACAAAAGGCCAGACTATGTAGGGAAAATGCATCATGGTTTGAAATTAAATTCATGGTAAATAGCTCTGGAGGTATCAGGTACAGGTGTGCAGAGGGCAATTATACATATTGATGGAAAAAGATGTTACAGAAAAGACAGAAAAAATAAGCAGAGATAAGAGAAAAGACAGAAAAGTAGGGGTCTTATAATTAAAAATGCTTTCCTCTCCAAACATTCCTATGTGTCATACATAAGAGAGAATAAATGAGTATAGTTTTAATTAGCTTTGCTGATTGTAATTCAATCATACAAGATTCAGCAAATTTAAGGGTGCACTGCGATGGTCTTGCCAAGGTGTCTAGTTATCTAGGCAGCACCTCAGTCCCCACACAGAACAATTCTGTTCTGAAAAGCTCCCCTGTGGTTTTTCACTGTCACCCCTCTAATCCCAGCCCCCGCCAACTACCACTGAGCTGCTTGGTGTCAATGTGTTTTTGTCCTTTTTACAATTTTATATAAATCAGACTCTATAGCATGTGGCCACGTGTGCTTCCTTCCATCAGCTCCTGAGGTTTGGTGTCGTATGATCAGAAGATCGTTTCTTTTTGTTGCTGAGTAGTGCTTGTTTATATGGACATACCACAACTGAGTAGTGCTCGTTTATATGGACATACCGCAGTTGGTGTCTCTGTTCAACAGGGATGAACGTTTGCATTATTTTAAGGGTTTGACTATTATGCATAAGGTTGCTATGAACACTTCAGAATAATTTTTTATGTGAACATATGTTTTCATTTCTCTTGAGTAAATATTTAAGAGCAAGACTGTTGGGTTTCTTACTTCATAAAGAGCAAACTTTTTTCACTTGTTGGAAGTATATCTTGCATCCCACCATTAATGTTTGAATATTGTAATCAATATGCCACATCTTTTTCAATACCTGATGTTAGTAAGTTTTTAAAATTTAATGATTCCAGTGCATGATACTTCACTGTGGTTTTAATGTTTTATTTTTTTAATGGCTGATTATTTTAAAGGGCTTTATGTGTGCTTTTTACCATTTGTAAATTATCCTCGATAAAGTTTCTACTCAAAATTTTTTTTCGTTTTTATCTTCTTGTTGAGTTGTGAGAATATTTCATATACTTCAAATTTTTCTTTTTGAGTTGTAAAGAATTTTTTATATATTCTGAATCTTTTATCAGAAAAATTCTGCCATTATTTTTCCTGATTCTGTGGCTTGTCTGTTTATTTTCTTACAGTATCTTTTGAAGTACAAACATTTTACATTTTAATGAAATTGAATTTATTCATTTAGTTAATGGTTTATGTTTCATGTGTTACAACCAATAGATTTTTACTTCACCTAAGGTCACAAATATTTTATCTCTTTTTAAAAAAAAATATTTTTTTACCTCTACATTTAAATCTATTCTCTATTTCAAGCAAATTTTTCCGTATAGAAGTAGAGGTCTAAGTTAGTTTTTTCATGTGGATTTCCTGTTCTTCTGGCATGTTATAAAAAGCACTGTCTTTCATTTTCTAGTTTAGTGGCCTTAGCACCTTCATTAAAATCAATTTAAAACCCACAATGGCAACGATCAGAGCAGAACTGAATAAAATGATGTCTAAAATATTACAGAGGATCAACAGACTAAAAATTTGTTTTTCTTTTAAAGATAAATTTGATAAAACACTAGTTAGACTATTCAAGAGAAAGAGAGAAAAGATATAAATAAATAAGATCAAGAATGAAAAAGATGTTACAACTGATCCCACAGAAATGAAAAGACCATCAGAGACCGTTGTAGGCAACTATACTCTAACAATCTGGCAAATCTGGAGGAAATGGCAAATTCCTGGTTATGTACAACCTAACAAGATTAAGTAAGGAATGGAAAATGGGAAAACCCTAACACACCATTGGCAAGTAACAGGACTAGATCAGTCATAAAAGATCTGCCAACAAAGAAAAGCCCAGGGCTGCATGACTTCCTTGCAGATTCTACCAAATTTACAATGAAGAACTAGAGCCAATTCTGAAACTAGGCCCAAAACTTGAACGAGTAAGGAACCCTTCCTTCCTCATGTATTCTATGAAGCCAGCACTACCCTGATACTAAAACCAGACAAGGGCACAGTGGACACAGGAAAGCAGAGGCCAGAGTCCCCAGTGAACATAGATGCGAAACTCAGCAGAATACTGGTGAGCTAAATCTAACAGGCCATCAAAAGATAATATACCAGGATCAAGTGGGACTCACCCAGGAAGGCAAGGATGGTTTGACACATGCAGATCAATGCATCTGATGAATCACATCAACAGAATGAAGGACAAAAACCACATGATCACATCAAGATGCGGAAAAAGAATTTCGTAAAATTCTACTTCTTTTCATGATAAAAACTCTCAACAAACTCGGCACAGAGGAGCAAATCTGAACACAGTAAAGGCCATGTATGAGACACCACAGCTGGCCCTGCATTGCGAGGAGAACATCTGAAAGCCTTTCAGGTTTGCTAATAATGTCTAGAAATACTATTGGGTTTTCATTTGTATCCTGAAACTTTACTGAATTTGTTCATTCAGTCCTAAGAGGGTTTTTGTGTGTGAAGTCATGAGGTTTTTCCAAACATAAGATCAGCAAAAAGGCACAATCTGACTCCCTCTTTCCTTGCTTGACTACCTTTTATATTTTTCTTTTGTTTGACTGCTCAGCTATAATTTCCAGTACCTTGGTTCATAAGACTGGTGAAAGTGGGTGTCATCTCACAAGACTGAGGATGACATCCACCTGTGACTGTCAGGCCCTTTCTCCTGTTCTCATTCTGCCACTGATGGGAGCATCCGGCCCTCACCAGGAGCAGAGCTGGCCCCCTGCTGCTTGGACAGCCTGCAGCAGGTGAGTCCAAATCAATTTTCATTCTATGTGGCCTCAAGTCTTTCTTCATAGTAGCACAAAACAGACAGCCAGAATTAAAATTGTAAATCTTCCTCCCAGCACAGCTTCACTGCATTGTCTCAGATTGGGAATATTTACATCTACAACCCTACTTATTTCTGCTCCTGTGTTCTGTTAAGAACAGAATGTTAAAATCCCCAGCTATGACAACAGATGTGCCGTTTGTCCTTTCAGGCATTTTTCTTCAGTTTTTGCTTCATTTATGGTGAAACTCTGTATTAGGTGATTATACGTTTAGAATTTATTCCTGGTTTTCTTGACAACTTTATCCCTTTACTATTTTGAAATAATCCCTTTTATCCCTGGTAATCTTTCTTATTACCTTCTGAGTTCCTTTTTGTATAATTCTTGTTTGTATAATGTTAGTGCGGCAACTTCAGAGTTTTTAAAATTGCATTTTCATGATGTATCTTTTCTCATCCTTTTACTTCCAGCTTATTGCTGCATTTGTGTTTGTGATGGCTGATGTCATCAACTTGACCTGGGAATGCCTGTATGGTTTGTTTCAACATGAATCTGTGAGGGTCTGTGGAAATGTTTCTCAGTGAGATTAGTATTTGCATTGGTCAAGCAGTGTGCTCTCTTCATCACGGGTGGGCCTTATCCAATCCACTGGGATCCTGAATAGAACAGGAAAGGAGTAAGGAGGGGGTTTACATTCTCTGCCTGACTGTTCCAAGCCGGGACACTGGTCTTTCTGACGCATGGTTGGGAACTTACTCTGCCAGTGCTCCTGGGCCCCCAGCTGTGCACGGCAGACTGTGGTGCTCCTCAGCCTTCAAACCACGGAAGGGTTTTTCTTTCGCCAAGTCTCTACCTCTGTGCCCACACACACATATGCCATCTCTTACTGGTTTTATTTCTATGGAGAACTTCAGCAATACACTGTTTAAAGTCAGTTTCCTATAGAAAGAGTACAGTTAAGTGTTGGTTTTTAAATTCAATCTGAAGGTTTCTCTCTCTCTCTTTTTTTTGGGGGGGCAATAAAATATTTTATCTCTTTTTTTATGTTTTCTTGTTGAAAAAAATATTTCAGCTAGGTAACAATGTGGACAGTTTTCTTTCCTTATTTCTTCTTTATTTCCAGACTTAAAAGATTTTGCCTGATTATCTTCTAATTTGCATAGTTTCTGCAAAAATGTCTGTTGAAACTCTTCTGTGTTTCTTCATATACAACAGGTTTTATTTTTAGCATCTTTTCAGGCTGTGTTGCCGTTTGAGCCACAGTTCAGTAATTAGACTGTGATGTACCTTGGTGTGTGTCTAGTGATTTCATTTTGCTTGAGGTTTTTTTTTGTAGTTATTTGTATTGGGAGACAGATGACTTGGGTTAAAATTGGGGAAAAATTAGCATTATTTTTCCTAAGTTTTTTCTCTTTTCTCTCTCTTACCACTTTTTCTTTAGATCCAATCACACACTGATCTTATCTTATAGGTCACTGATGCTTTATTCACTGTTTAGGTTATGTTTGTGTGGCCTTTTGGATACTTTCAATTGCCATGTCTTCACAGTTTATACTAGAGTAACTTTTTTTTTTTTTTTTTTAGAGACAGAGTTTCACTTTATCCCCCTCCGTAGAGTGCCGTGGCTGTGTCACACAGCTCATAGCAACCTCTGACTCCTGGGCTTAGGCGATTCTCTTGCCTCAGCCTCCTGAGTAGCTGGGATTACAGGCACTCACCACAAAGCCCGGCTATTTTTCTGTTGCTGTTTGGCTGGGCCGGGTTTGAACCCACCACTCTCCATATATGGGGCTGGTGCCCTACTCACTGAGCTACAGGCACCACTCTATACTAGAGTAACATTTTAAATAGTTTTTTTTCCTACATTTTTTTCTGCAGTGACTAATATGCTGCAAATAATAATCTCACCCAAATACTTTTCATTTCATACAGTACTTTTGATATGTAGAGCCTCATTGGGTCTGTATCTATTTTTAACTTTTCTCTTCATCATATTCACATTTATGTCCCCACCTCCACGTCCATGTGAAGCGTATTTGTAGCTGTTTCAATGTACTTTTTTGGTAACTCCCTCATCCCCGACATTTCTAGGAGTATTTATATTGATTGATTTTTCTCCTAGTTAGAAGTGGCATTTTCCTGCTTACTTGAATGGCTGGGAAGTTTTTAATAAACGCCAGACATTGTAAATTTTCTATTATTGTACCCTGGTTGTGCCGTATTTCTTTAAATAGTGTTGAGTTTTATTTTATTTTTATTATTATTATTTTTTTAATAGTGTTGAATTTTAATCTGATATACAGTTGGGTCACTTGTAAGCAATCGGATCTTTTCGAGACTTGCTTTTAACCTTTCTTGGAATGGAAGCTGGGGCCTGTGGTCTAGGGGCGAATCCTCCCACTCCTGAAGTGTGCCTTGGTGAAGATGCTGCTCTTCCGTTATGGAATGAGATCTTTCTACGCTGGCCGGTGGGAGCACCAACGCAGACCATGTGAGTCCCAGGAATCCCAGTGGCTTCTTCTCTGAAGGGGGGTCATTCTCTCTCAGCACGCACTGATCCAAATGACGCTCTCTTCCTCCCTGTGCGTGTGGCTCCTACCCCCGTGTCCTACCCCACACTCTAGCTGCCTCAGCCTCGTGGGATCATTTTCTCTGTCTCCTCAGCTCAGAGACTGTAAGAGACTTTAAACAAATTTTTCCTCCTTAAATTGCCACCTGAAAATTGCCTCTAGATTATGCTGGTGAAATTGCGTAGCTCACCTGGCTCCTTCCCCCCCTCCGAGATCAGAGTTCTGGCTGTGTGTTTTTCAGTGTCTAACTCTGTATGTCCCGGCCCCGTTTCCAGATGGTTAAGATCAGAGGGTACATCTGGGCCAGTTATTCCATCTTGGCTACAAGTGTGAGTCAGTTTACACCTATTTTTTACAATGGAAGATTAAGTTTTTACAAATAGATTTTTCATCCACTCAATGAATTAACTGAGGCAAGGTACTCAACTGGTCAAAGTGTAATTTCCTTACAAATTAGATATTAATAATAATGCTTCCTGGTGTGGTACTTGAGTTGTAATTAGGATCCAACGTGACAGGTGAAGCTCTGTGCAAATGACAGTGCCGATAGTTGTGGTGGAACTGGGCATGATGGAAAAATTGGTGGTTGTTCTCACTTCAGTGACCGTACAAATGATGAAACTCTATTTTAGAAAGATTTACTTTTTTCAGAAAGCCCTATGAATGATAATGGTAATGCTTACTCTGAGTCTTGGGTGTGACTATTGCAGTTTAAGCTGATTTTTAGTAAAGAGGAACCTTGTTGGCTCATTAACTGGAAAGGCCTTGGTGGATGCACCCCACTGAGCCCAGAGGCTCCCGGTGTCAGCGTCCCCCTCCCTCATCACATTGCTGGTCCTTTTGCTGCCTCGGACTTTCTCCAGGTGGCAGCAAGATGGTCATTGGCAACTCTGGACTTGTGTTCCAACCACTTGGCCAAACGAGTGGGCAGAGGGGCCTTTCAACAGGAGATCTGGCAGAAAACTTTGGAATCTCATTTGGATGATTTTTCCCTTTTCTGAACAAATTGCTATGAACAGGAGAAAGAGATGGTCTAATTAGCCAAGTCTTTGAAATCAGGGACAGTTTAGATGCTGGAGATCCAAAGCTCAACAGGGTGTGACCTTTGGTCTTTCAGAGTTAGTGAACTGGGCTGAAGGGGAGTTTGAGTCACAAAGACACAGCAGTCCTGCCTTCTAGGTAGTGACGGGGAGGACCACAGCGCTTTCCACGTTGTGGCACTTCCTTTGGCATTCTTCCTTGCTGCTGTGATGCACTCTGCTGCTTTGCTGTGTGGGTTAACAGGCACGCAGACCACAGGCAGGCAAGCTTCAACAAAGAATCCTTCACAGCAACAAGAATTGCTAAATTACCATGCCAGATAAGTACCTGACTCAGGAGAAAATAACAACAGCATTGATTCAATCTGTCTTCTCTCTTTTTTCATGCATAATTTAGTTAAGTGGCATTTTAAAATATTATCTGATATTATTGCTATTGTTTTTTTTTTAAGAGAAGGGTCTTGTCTCGTCAACCATCATCTGTCAATCTGCCATAGCGACATCATAGCTTGCTGCAGCTTTGAGCTCCCGGGCTCAAGTCATCCTCCTGCCTCAGCCTCCCAGAGCACCAGGATTATAGGCATGAACCACTTTTCCTACCTCCTTTTTAATCTTTGCATTAATATAAGGCCCAGAATATTATCTCACCCATATTGGAATCTCCCTGAAGTAGTTGTTGAATTTATGAATGAATAAACGATTAACTAATTACTGTTCTACATTATTGTGTGTGAGACAATGTCCTGAGTGTTTAACACGTATTTACTCATGGTACCTGCTAGCACCCCTGTGAGATAGATTCTACTTATTTCAAGAAAATTAATCTACAGAGAGTTGTTACTTGCCCAATATCTTTCAAGGAAGAACCAGATTTCAAACCCAAACTCAGACAACCTGATTACAGGCACCTCTAAATTGTGTTTTTTTCTTTTATACAAAGTTACTGAAATACTTTATTATAACACAGAAAGCAGACGAAAAAGCAGCAGTGTACATTTAACTTTCAACAGCAATTGGCCACTGTGAAAGGAACTGAAAGCTTGTTATTAGGTTAGAAATTATTGTAGCCCAGTGCTTTATCTGGATAAATCAAATGATGGTGTAAGAAAAAGCCTTCCGTGGTGAGTTGAGGCAACCTCTGGAGTGGGCGTCAGCATTGTAAAGGGATGAGAAATGTCATCTCTTTGTTCTTACCTAGTCAGGTAGAAATAAACAGAATTAAGTGACAGGTTGTTTCACCTGTTGGTGATGCAAAGAAACCACCCTGTGAGTTCATTGGACAGGAAATTACTTGACCTTTTGCAATGAAGCTCCATGAACCTCTGCCTTTGTGCAGAGACCTTGAGGCTGTAACAACAGCAGCCCCAGCGTCTGTGCTGGGACGTGGCTGTAGAGTTGCAGCTGCAGAGCCGGGCAGGGCTCCTATCTGCAGCCACATGAGGAGGTGTTTTTATTGTCTCCCTCTTTGATTATTGACCTTAGGTTAAATGGCTAATGATTATGGCTGGGTCCAAGAAAAAATGTAATTTGAGTAAAATTTCTATTTCTTGCTTTTCTATTCTTTTTTTTTTTTTTTTTTAGTATTGTCCTCTTATGCTTTCATTTCTAATTAACTGGAACCCAAACTTAAAGTGGCTTAAGGAATAATAAAATTATTTTCCTCATGTTAGAGAAAGTTTAGAAGGAGGACACACTTTTGAGTGGCCCTGTCAATTCATAGTTGTCCCAGCTCTGATCTGTCTGGTCTCTCTGCTCTGACAGTCAGTGCTGATTTGTCTCTGTCTCTCTGTTCTGACAGTCAGTTCTGATATGTGCGCCTCTCTCTGCTCTGACAGCCACCGGCCTGGTTTTGCTTCTGCAGCTTATTTTCCTCTTGGTCACATGAGGTCTGCCAGCTGTGACGGTGTCCACCTTTCACGTATCCTTATTTGTATAAATTGGGTAAAAGACTCTGGCTACCTGTGACAAAATCTTGAGGAATTCAAAGAACATAATTTTCTGGAAATAAATTATTACAGACCACCAAGTATTTGACGAAATAATGGCTATAGTTAAATTCATGGACCACAAATTGTAAGGATGCCTAATTAAAAACTTTAGTATTAGTTTTGTTGAGAAAAATGTATATGCCTGTTGCCATAAAACTCAAGTTATATCCATAGATAATGTATTTAGAGTCATCATAAAAGAGTTTCAGCCTATTTTTGAGTAAAAAGCCACGAGTTTCCATATGATATACAAATATTAATTTTAATAGTTTATCTTCCAACTGCTGTTGACTTGAATCATTGAGATGTTAGTTACAATGTCCTTCAACTGGTAAAAAATTGTCTTTATTCCATTAACATTGTATGAATTTTATTTTGTTTTTTTCTTTGAGACAGTTGCCTGGGGGTACAGTACCCTGGCAATTGTAGCTCACAGCAACCTCAAACTCGTGGGCTCAAGTGATCCTCTTTTCTCAGCCTTGTATGTAGTTGGGACTACAGGTTCCCAGCTAGTTTTTCTGTTTATAGAGATGGGGTCTTGTTTTGCTCAGGCTGTTCTCCTGAGCTCAGGCAATTCACCTACCTAAGCCGCCCAGAGGGCTGGGATTACAGGCGTGAGCCACCACTCCCAGCCAACATTGTATATACTTTGCTGTCGGAGGCTAATTTTGCTCACCAACCTGGTGACTCGTAAGTAATGACAATACTATTCTTAATGACAAATCAGTAAGTAAGAGTTGAATATTTTCTTATTGAGTCAGAAACGTATTTCAAAAGCATTTCTCTTTAAGTAAAAATTGCAGTTAACAGTAAAGTGACTGTTAACAGATTACTGTTAACAGAATAAGTGACTCTAACAGATTACTTTAAAAACACAATGCAAAATCTTATCTTTCTGTACCTGGAAGTCTTTTGCCTATATCATTAACTAGCTACACACATACTTATTCACACACACAGTTTTATTAGTACAAAGTAAAAAATATTATATTTTGTTAATCTGTCATACTCTGCGGTTTGTGAAAACTTGGATGAATGAGATTGCTTTATTTCTCAGAGTTGCATTAAATGCTATAGATAATATAAGAAGCTAGGGTTGTCCGTTCAACTACTTTCCCATCTATTTCAGAAAACCAGTTTCTGTCTATAAACAATAGATACAAACGTAGAGTGGCATCAGTGAGCCTCAAATTCTGTGCTAGAGATTCAAGGGTCAGAGGGAGCACTCTGGTAAACCAATGTCACTGAATGTCACTGAAACTCTTCCATCCAGGAATTCCAGTGAAGCCCCTGATGGAAATAGCTTATCATGTGGTATTTGAGATTATCACCTCGGTTCATAGACAGACCCAGGGACTTGAAAATTGCATGTGTAAGTTACAAGTTAAGATGCTTCAGACAAGAGTTAACAGCCATGATTACATTAAAACCTGAAAAGGGGGGAGTTGTTTCAAATTATTCTGAGAATACTTACTGTATAACAATGAATCTTGTGAGTTTTATAAAATAATTATAAAATGTATAAAATTTAAATATAAAATATCTGATCTTCTAAATTCTTTATAATTTTGTTTCTATAACAGCTCATCTCTTTGATATCGTTTTGTTTGTTTATTTGGGGGAAAAAAGGATAATTTCATGCTTTCAGGAAGAGTCTAATACTTTTTTTTTTCTTTTTATTTGTTGGGACAGAGTCTTACTCTGTCACTCAGAGCTAGAGTGCTGTGGCATCATAGGTCACAGCAATCTCAAACTCCTGGGCTCAAGCTGTCCTCCTGCCTCAGCCTCCCAAGCAGCTGAGACTACAGGTGCCATCCACCACCTCTGGCTAGTTTTCCTATTTTTAGAGATGAGGTCTCACTATTGCTTAGGCTGGTCTGGAACTCCTGAGCTCTTATGATCCACCCCCCCAGCTTCCCAGAGGACTAGGGTTGTAAGTGGGAGCCACTGCACCAGGCTGAGGGTTCAATACTTTGGATTATCTGTCAATCAGTGGGGACAGGCGCTGTGGGACATCCCTAAGAACAGAACGTACAGTCCCTGCTCTCCAGAGTTTATTGTCTAGTAGGGGAGAATATATAATGAGGCATTAGAACTTACAGGAAAGCAGTAAAGAGGAAAAGTAAATCGTGTCTCTTATGAAAATGTTTACTAAGTGCACCATGATTTTTTTTTAATCTAAAGTAATTCTGCCATGGTTTGTTTACTTGCCTAATTATAGATACAGACTCCACCAGAATATTCCTGAGACTGGGGAGTAGTTTATTTGACAATTATTTTCTAGTATTTATTTTCTCTCGAGTCTAAGAACTAACCCCCTACGTAGGAGCCAGGGCAAGCTTAGAAGACTTTCTATTGAGATTTCACAGGAAACTCTTTAAAATATTTTTCATATGCCTGGCTTTAGGTATCCTTGACTCCTCTCTCTCAACCTTTGTTCCTACTGTAAGCACAGGTCAAACACAACTACTTCAAACTGGTTATTAGGATTTATGCTGTCTTTGTCATTTTTAATTTAATTTAATTTTTATTTTTGTATTTTTTAGAGACAGGGTGTTACTATGTCATGAAGACTAAAGTCTGATCATAGCCTGATCATAGCTCGCTGTGGTCTCAAATTCCTGGGCTCAAGTCGTCCTCCTGTTTCAAACTCCCAAGCAGCTGGGACTGCTGGTGTGTGTGACAGCCGGCTAAATTTTATTTACTTTTTTATAGAGATGGTGTCTCACTATATTGTCCAAACCTGGTCTGCAACTCCTGGGCTCTAGTGATCCTCCTGCCTCAGCCTCCCAAAGTGCTGGGGTTACAACAGCACCCACTGCACCCAGCCTACCTTTGCCATTTTTTTTTTAAAGTAGTTATGATACAGTTTTAAAAGACCTCCAAAGAATATTTCTCTCCCTAAAATTTTGGCTTATAAATGAAAGAAAAGGAAAAAGTGAAAATAAGAAGCCAGCAAGCGAAAATAGGGAAAAGACTTTTAAAAAGGTGAAAAAAGTCTGGTTTTGTTTTTGTTTTATTGTTTTTAGATGAGAGAATGAAAAGAAAAATCATTCTGTTTTTTGCCCACAGCAAATGAAGTTGTGAGCTTCTGGGAAAGTGAGAATAGAGGCCTCCCTCCTTTCACGCTCTCACTACTCGATTGCCATTTTCTGCTTTGTTTTCAGAAATGTATTTTACTGACCCCAAACTTGTTTGATATATAAAATGAACTTAATAAATTTAGGGTCATATAAAAATATAATATGATTTATCAGTCAGAGTAATTTCCTGACCACGGGTGCACTGCATTACCTTGGGAACATACCCCAAACCACACCAGTTCTCTAACGGTGCCTTTTAAAAATTCCTGACCTCCCACCACTCTGCCCTGACAGATTTTCCCTGTTTTAGCAGTGGGCTCTCACCGTCAAATGGCTTCCGGCAGCATTATTTATTCAGGTAAAAACAACAGGAGTGGAGAGAAGAGACTCATCAATTCCAACTTGGACAGAAAAATGAGTAACATTATCTGGTTTAGAGTTTCTTTTTCTCTGTATTAAACATCCCATACTTGGATCCCACAGTTAGCTTTGTGACTGTGTCTCCGCCGCTGGGTTGCTTCGTAGCCCTGTCTCCATGTCCAAGGCTGCTGGTGCCCGGGGTCTCTGTCCTTCCAGCTGCAGCACTGGGCACGAAGCCCCCGTGTAGGCTCTGCCCCTCTCTGTGGGGACCGCCTGTCCCTGTCCTCACCGTCAGAGTGCAGAGAGGAACAGCTTTGGGGGTAAGGGCTGAGGATGTTCTAGCGGTAGGACTGGGGTTAGTGTTTTCCAAGGCTGCACCCTGTAGGAGGACTAGGAACAAGCCATATGGTGGGGCAGAGTGGAGGAAATACTGGCCTGGGAACTATGTAGCGGCCTGAGCAAATACTCTGACCATCAGTTCTCTTGCCTCACCAGAAACACCCACACAGAAGCCATGATGCCCACCAAGTTGTCCTGCAGATATGGTATGGTGATACAATTTTAGCATATAGGGAGAAATCTTTTTAAACTCTTAAGCACTTCACAAATTATCAGCTTCAGTTAACATGAATTCCCTGAACACAGTTAAGTCAGTCCATCCTGTCCTGGGGCTGAGGCTGCAGCTCCCCTGAGCTGGCTACGTGGCCTTCTCTCCATCCACCCCTCCTACACCTGCCGCCTGTGAACAGGCTTAGGGACCTATGATAAGGCCCGTGGTGTCTACTGACCCTGCCACAGCTCCTGATTAAAGCAACTCATCTATTAGCATTTCCTTCTTTCTTCATTCTTGAGTCTGTGAAGCTTCTGTGATGGTTTGATCCTGGTAGAAAAAGAGTTATCCCAAGGTGTTTCTCCTGCAGGAAGAACATTGGGACATCTATGGCTGGATGTTAATGGCTAATGTGGTCACTGGCAGCTTCTCTTCCATTTCCTGATCGGCCTATTGTTTACCTAATTGCCAGTAATAATATTTCATTGTGTTAAGAATGTTGGCACCAGAGGCCCAGGCTCCAGTTTATGGATGGCTCAGAGTTTATGAATCGATGCCCTCAGCAGGTTGCTGCCCTGATGGATAGCAATTACTGCGGCTCCCACAGAGGCAGTTGCAGCCAGGGCATTTACTCCTTTCAAATAATTGCCCCTGAGAAGCTGAACAGGTAATTGTAACATCTGAAAACCATGCTTTTGGCTCAGAATCAAAGAACATTAATCTCCATAACAGAGGTACTTTGGAATGACCCAAAAGGGTTGTTAAAAAATGGTCTCTGGAGTGTTTAATTTTAAGAAGAATCAGAGACAACTTAGCAAAATCCCCTCTCCCTAAAGCAAATTAAAATGTTATAAAGACACCCAGGTAACAGTTAGGGGTGTCCACCTTTTTGAAGTTCTAATATACTATGATGATTGGTTGATTTCAGACTTTATACCTATCAGCACCTCCCTTTAAATGCTTTAAACACCCTGCTGCAGCCAGTCTAACCCACCTATCGACCCCCCTGAAATGTTACGTGCTCACTCTCACCCCAGAATATTCATTCAGATCATTCTTTCGTGCCATTCTATAAAGGTAGCTATGAAAAATTACAGAAAGAGGAGAACTATTTGAAATACAATTTAATTTTAGACTGTACTTTGGGAGAGTGTATGTCATTACTAAAGCCTCTTCAAGGCAGATTGTGGCCGCATCTTGGAGTCACACATGTGTCCTCCACGGGATGGAAAGTTGCCAGAGTCACATCTTCTCTGTATGTGGGTGCTATGGAGTGACGGGAACCAGGTACACGGCATTGCTTCTTTGCTCAAATGTTATTTTAGGGAAAACACTGGATGAAATGGGCAAAAGTAGAAAGAGACTAATGCATGATGGTTCTTGAAAAGAAGAAAGTAGGAGAACCCCAGGAAAGTGTGTGAGTGGACAGCCTCACAAGGCTGAGGGTTTTCCTGCAGAATAAAGACGTCTGTCTGTAAGGGATGGCAATGGAGAATGTTAAGGAAATTTCAAGAGGAGAAAAACTTTCCAAAATATATGAGGGTGTAGAAAGATCATACACTAATTATAAATTCTAAAATATTGATGTCTGAACACTTATTTTTTTCAAATTGTAGTGTCCTGAAGAGAGAACTGCTGAGTGCATTCTCCTGTAAAGACCATCATGGCACCATCACTCAGAGTGCCAGGGGCTGAAAAAAGGTTTTAATATCATCATATTTCAGATTGATTCGTAATGCCAGGAGGAATGAGCAGAAGACTTTGGAGTAATTTATGAGTCAGTGATCAGAGCAAAAACTATGAAAAAACAATTAAGAAAGTAGAGGAACATGAGACAGAATTATGAACATGGGCAAAATTAAGTATGCAGCAAATCTGTAAACACACTCAAGACACTCGCGTGAGTGGACAGCTAGAAGGACCTAAGGTGCCAAGGTGAAGGGAGAGTCATCCCTCCAGCCACAGCCGCAAATCACCTTGATCTTGATTTAGCTCAAGGCTTCAGTACTCAGGAGTCTCCATCTTACAAAGTCACGGTTTTGTTCTGCTAATTAGATTATTGGAACTGAGAGTTTGTAGACTCATTGAACTGGATGTGAATTTTAGAGGGTATAGGTTCCAGGCGCCTGCCTCAAGGCAGACAAGCATCTGAACCAAGGATGACAAACAGGTTTTAATGTGCAGGCCAATTCCAGTCTTCGTAGTGACTGCCCAGAGCAACGCTTTGAGGTCGACTCTGAGGAAGGAGGCTGCACGTCTTGATACTCTGGGGAAGATGCAGCTGTGAGAAGCTGCTTTAGTCTGCCCTGCTCGGTCCAGCCCTGGGACCTCAGTCAGGGCTCAGTGGACACCGGCTCCAGTGCCCAGTGTGGGTCCTTGTCAACCTGCCCTGCTCAGGCTCAGAGGAGGCGTAATCCCGATGCCCCGTAGACAGGTGCTCTGGGGTCTACCTGCAAAGTCCATGTGCATTAACCTGGGTTTTCTTCCACCACGATTTTTCTCTGATATGTTAGGGGCTATTTTATAATGGCTTCTATAACCTGCAGAAATCTAAAACTTTCATGCTATGAGTTCCTTGCCCTTCATTCCTTTAAGGTTTGGGAGCTCTAAAAAAGTGGGGGAGGGTGACAGGGTAAAAGTGCCATCTGTGAATGAATGGTGGTCAGTGGCTGTTCCCACCCTGGTCCTGTCATTTAGACACTGCGATGTCCTAAAGCAGTGGTTCTCAACTGTGGGTCATGATCCCTTTGTAACAATGAAATATATCCTGCATATCAGATATTTACATTACAATTCATAACAGCAGCAAGATTACAGTTATGAAGTAGCGATGAAAATAATTTTATGGTTGGGGGTTATCACAACATGAGGAACTGTATTAAAGGGTTGCAGCATTAGGAAGGTTGAGAGCCACTGTCCTAAGGCCTCTGCCTGGGTCAGCATTTTTCCATAAGCAACTCTGCCAAATGTTTGGTTGAGCCTTCTAACCCTGATGGTAATTACCATCATTTCTCCTAATTCCAAACTATTTATACCTAATACCCATGCAGCAAGTCTCCTGTTCATATCAGAGAGGCATCTGGTTCACTGTGGAGCATGCTTGCTAT
This sequence comes from Galago senegalensis, assembly GCA_963575145.1. Lineage (NCBI taxonomy): Eukaryota > Metazoa > Chordata > Mammalia > Primates > Galagidae > Galago > Galago senegalensis. The sequence goes on from CAUYTI010059974.1 coordinate 19,948, forward strand.
ACCCACAATCACCAACTCTGTTAATTGTAGCTCTTTTTCCATGGAGGTTCAGGTTTTCGGCAGTCTCCCATCGTGATTTAAAGCAATCCGAGGGTCCTGAAATACTTTATTGAATTCATTGACCCACATTATTCTCACAGTCTCCAAACACCCGTCCTCTCCTTCCCCACACCTTGGCTCTTTCCTTTCCACCTGCCCTCTAACCTATTCATTCATAAATTCAGCAAATGGTCATCAATTATGGCCTTTAAAAGTTAGCTAATATGTGCCAGCAGCTGCTGTAAGCACTTTTTATATTTTTTATTGGTTCTTCACAGCCACCAGAAGAGGTCATGATTACTATTCCCATGTTATGATTGAGGAAACGGAGTGTCAGAGATGTAAGAAGCTCATTCAGTATCACACGGCTGGGGAACACCCAGGTTGAGTTGGGAGTTTAACCATCCCCCCCAAAATCATTGCATAATATTGTGACATCTATGATGACAGGACATTATCCAAATTTTTGTGGAACTTGCAAATTAGAAAGGTGTCTAATTCATTACCTATGTTTTCATGTCTTGTATCTGCTTGATCATGAGGTTCTATCCTATTTCCATCACTACTACCACCAGCCTGTCCTGCCCTGTCACCTCATACAGGGGACCAAAATCTTCCTCTTGTATCTTTCCTGGTACAAGAGCTACATAAAGGTTTTTCTTGCTGCCTGAAGACCTGACCTTGAACTTCACATGGCTTGTAGGGAATCTCATGAGTGGAAGCAAAGACAAACATGTAATTTATAGTTTATTCCACATATTATGTAGTCATTTATGTCAGATTCATTCATCCCACAAGTCATCCTTGAATGTGTGGTTACCCTGATGCTCTGTCAGAGAGATAAAGGGTCAGATTTGATCTTGTTGGCCAAAGTATTCTTGGGGGAAAGTGTGATCTTAAGGGTCTGGTGTGTAAGAGCTATGATACAAAGTAAAAATTGTCCCTGTTATAAAAGAGAATCAGACCAAGAGTTCATAAAGGAAAACAGCTGGATCAACCAGGAATCATCGGGGAAGAAGCTCCCTTTAAGGCAGATCTTACAGGAAGATGTGTCAGTTTGTGGCAGCGGCTGGGCACACGCTGGGAAGACGCTGCTGGTGGGAGCCCTGGGGGCTGGAGCGTGTCACGTAGGGCAGCGTCCCTGGGACTCTGGTTCTGCCCTGACAGATCTGTGTCTCGCTCTGGGACCCCACAGTGGAGTCAGCTCTGCTCTTTGACTTTGTTTACCGGCTGAACTCTGCTTCTTCGGTTTCTGGGGTTTCCTCACTTTTCACCTCACCTAAGGCTTTTTCCATTTGCTGACATATTTGATTCCATCTGGCCTCATCCAGGTCACCGTTGTATCTGCAGGCCAGTTGTCTCCCCTGCTGGCAGGTCAGGAATGCGTGCTCACCTACCCAGAGCATGGAGCTGAGCACATAGCAGGTACCGGGTGAATGCTGGAGCTTACTAGGTCTTCAGTTATCTGTGTGCGAAACTTCCACAGAAACTGTGCTTGAAAATGACTGCCTCAGGTTGATCTCAACTGTTAGATGTGGAAAAAAGTAAACATCAATTTAAAAAAATATGACACCACCGGGTAATTATTGGTAGAGCCTACTTCTGTTAAAGATATTTGTTCAATCAAAAACATTTATGTTGGCTGAATATTATGGTATGTATCTGGCATGAAGACCCATCTTAGGTAAACACCAGGAAATAAAAAAATACCTCTGCTACTTCAATTTTAAAGCAACATTCTCAAGCTTGTGTTGAAATGATTCTTATCCTATTAACTCCTGAGATTGGGTTATATGCTTTTTCACTAGGATTATTTTCACAAATCTAAAGAAGTCTATTTTCTGTTTTTCTCCATTGAAATTCAACATATTTATACAGAATTATCATCAAATTAAAATTCAGAATCCATATATCCTGGGTAATTAAAGATTACGTTGTTAAAATCTGTAGAATCACTGGGGCAGAATTAGTCAACCTGTCAAAAGAGTAAGTTAAGGGAGCGCTTTCAGAAAAGTTGAGAACACAAATTAAAATTCCATGTACCATGAACGGAGATTGTCTGAACTGGTACTGTAATGGGTTAGTTTCACAGATCTTGTGTTTTTTTTGAGACAGAGTCTCAAGTTGCCACCCTGGGTAGAGTGCCATGGCGCCATAGTTCACAGTAACCTCCAACTCTTGGGCTTAAGTAATCCTCTTGCCTCAGTTTTTCTATTTTTAGTAGAGACAGGGTCTTGCTTTTACTCAGGCTGGTCTGGAGCTCCTTAGCTCAGGCAACCCACCAGCATCAGCCTCCCAGAGTGCTGGGGTTACAGGTGTGAACAGCCGCGCCTGGCCACAGATCCTGTTATATAAGAAAATTAAAGGGAGAATCTTGTGTTAGTGCTTATACTTTACTACTGCTGCCGCCTCCTGCCCAAGAGCATGAGAAATTTCTTGGAGAACAATTCCCTCTTGCCTCCCTACTAGCAACTTGTTAGATCTGTCCCCCTTGGGAGGACAGTTTTACTTTTCAACTCTTCCTAGACTCACATTTCATGCATGTTCTCAGCCTTCCTAACTCAACTGTAACTTCTCATACGTGAGAAGCTGGCATCTTTCTTTGTATTCTGATTCACTCTGTCACTACTGTTATTTATATATACACACAAACACTCATACATAGATACATGTGTATAAATATTTTTTAAATAAACCTTTAGTGACTGGGGTGTGGTTTAGGACTTGAAGGTTGGTTGACTGGGCGAGGGGACAGAAGTGAAAGCTCGGTGGGCTGCCTGAGACTGTTATCGGAAGTCACCACCATGGCACATGCAGCCTCGTTCCTGCGGTAACCATCTTCTGACTGTGGAGGTAGCTGCCGTAGGTACCATGCTTATGGTCAAACACTCAGTTTCTTATCCAGCTGCAGGGCTCAGTTCTGCTGGCCAGTGGGCACGCTGTGGTGGGCACACAATGGACACACTGTGGTACATTGAAACTGTGCATTGGCTGGTCTGGAGAGCCATCAGCTCCTCCCTGGGGACCACCTTGCTGTTGACTGAGTGCCCAGGTGCAGATGCAGCCAAAGCTGTCGGGCAGTGTCCCCAGGCTGAAGTGTCAAAGACAGCACAGCCCAGAGCGGCAGCCCCCCTGACTCTTCCTGGGTCTTCCTAACTAGAGAGCGTGGACTTTTTCAGCCTCAGGGGGAAGGTCCCACGCTCTCCCCTTCATCTTCTCCTCAATGATAAACTTGTCAGATACTCCAGCCACCTGTCGTCACAGCCTTGGAAATTGGGACCACAAATCCCATCATTGACTCAGGGGGACCCAGCAAAGGCTGTCCCTTGCCCATCCATGGTGGTGATGGTCATGTGGAAAGGATTGTGTTCCTCGCTTTGTACCAACCATGGACTAAGAATTATGGGCAAACAATGACAAATAAAAGTGCCCCCATCATAATCTAGGGGAGAAAGCAATTTAAACAACTCCATGATGGAAAATATAAGTGGAATGGGTGAATTCTTACCTAACAGACGAGCAGATTAGTGTGAGGCTACAGAGAAGAGAAAGCACGTGATGAATCCCCATAGGAAGGTTTCTCAGGTAAAGTGGATTTGAGCTAGACTTTGAAAAATAAGCCAGAATATGAGCAGGGGATTGAGGAGGAAAGGGAATTTCTGAGAGAAGAGTGAGTGTGAATTGAAGCTTGCAGAAAATGTTCACAGATTGTGCATGTGGCACTGGGATAGGAAAGGGGGCTCTGCGTGTAAGGTCAGGGAGCAGGGGATAATGGCGGTGAGAGCTGGAATGACAGGTAGGACTTGAGTGGCAGAATTCTTTGAAGCACAGGTGGAGGACGCTGAACACTGGGATGAGGAGAGAGTGTTGTAATTTGATTTGTCTTGACTTCAGCAGGGGAGTAAAGTTTAAAGATGTTTGGGAGTCCTCCATAAAGAGCTAAACAACAGTTAATGTCACCATGACAGAAACCCGGGGTGAAGACGGCACTTGAGAAAGTCTGAAATACCAAGAAAGGAAAGAAATGGAGACACCATGGGCAATGGTGAAAGACACCTCAGGGAGAATGTTCTTGTGCACCAAAACTTTCATAGTTTTTTTTTCTTTGAAAACGTATTCAGACACATCCCCAGGGATGCTGAGGTACTGTAGCTTGCTGGAGCCCATCAGAGACCTGGCGTCCTCCATGCCTCACAAGTCTCTGAGGCGTGGGTGGTGGAGGTTCTGTGCCAGGGGCTAGAGCACACTTTCCTCTACTCTCGATTCGCTCCCCCATCATGTTGTCCATCCGAAAGTCACTTACTCGGTGACTCTGCGTGTTGTCAGTCTCTAAAATCTCTCCACATGTAATTCTGTACCTAAGATCCCAAGTGACAGGTCTGCCCTACAGGTGCTGAAAGCCTTCCTAAGAGCATCAGCTTGTTGACGTGAGGAGCTGGGGGTGACCACTGTGGGGTTCTCCATAGTCCAAACACAGAGGCATTTAGATACACACAAAGCATTGATCCAAAATCGATTCTTTAGGGCACTTTAATACTAAACAAATAATTCAAGACACTATTCTGTAAACTTTTCTCTGGACATTTGTTCATTTAGTGACATAAATTATTTCATAACATTTTATTTTCAATAATTTTAGGGAACTGGTAATGACCCCCTTTCTTGATCGCTGTTCCCATATTGTTATTAATTCTATAGTATTTTAAAAAATAATCAACCTTTGCTTTTGTTATGTGTTTTAAAAATTTTATTAGTTCCTGTTGTCATATTATGATTTCTCTCTTTTAAAAGCTTTCTTTGGGTTTCATTTCTTGCTCTCTTCTTTAACTTTTAAAGATTATTAATTCAAATAATTTTTTAACACTTCCACTTTTCTGATATTGGCATTGAGGGCATCTCTTCACCTCTACACCTGACTCCTGCCACTGCCTTTCACAAGTTTTGATACATATTGTAGTATATTATTTTACAACTATTACCTTTAATTTTTTCTAATTTCTATCGTAATTTCTTCTTTGATCTACATGTTATGTAGAAGTATGTTACTAATTTTAAGATATTGGGGACTTAAAACTGTTTTTTCTTATTGATTTGTGGTTTCATGTCACTATGGTCAGTGAACAGATTTCAAAACACTTCATCTTTCAAATTGGTCGGGATTTGCTTTCTGACTCAGAAATACTCAATTTTGTTTTTAACCCCCGACTACCGGGCACACAGGCCCAATTTTGATCAAATTTTAAGCATGTTTGTGGGGATGTGCCTGCTGGACACACTGGGCAGGGGGATGCGCCTGTTGGACACACTGGGCAGGTGGGGACATGCCTGCTGGACACACCGGGCAGGTGGGGACGCTCCTGCTGGACACACCGGGCAGGGAGGATGTGCCTGCTGGACACACTGGGCATGTGGGGACCCGCCTGCTGGACACACCAGGCAGGTGTTGTGTGTTTGCTGTTTAAGTCAGATGTGTTCAGCATGATGCTGGTTCTTCTCTGTCCTTACTGGATTTTTTCTGTTTTCTTTTGTCAGTTTCTGAGTAAATATTAAACTATTTTTCTAGTTCTAAAAATTTTGCTTTTATTAGGTAGAAGCATATTTAGAATTTTGAACATTAAGAAATTCCTGTTTTATACATTCTTCTTAGTAAAGTATCACAAGAATGGAAAAGCAAGTATCCAATGTCCTCAATACTAATGTGAAGCCACAATCTAATACACACCAACAAAAGAGAAAAACTCAGTTTAACTCAAGTTGGGGAGGAGGCAGGAGGGAGGACGGAAGGCGGGGTCTGTCGTGTTCCCCCTTAATGGACACACCATGAGGGTGCTGGCTCACCTTTTGGGAATAGGACACAACTATAAGAGTGACTCTACCTGACAGATGCAAATATTGTAACCTAGTTGTTCATACCTCACAATCACCTGAGATTAAAAAGAAACAATTTAATAATTACAATAATAATTTAATAACCTGAAATTAAAACAAAACCAATTTAATAATTACAAAGGAAATTCCTGTTTTAGTTCTAGTAATGATTTTTACTTTCTAGTCTACTTTGATATAAATTTTTCATTCTTTAACTTTTATGCTTTCTATATTCAACCACACCTCTTATAACCAGCATTTGATTTTTATGGTTGCTTTAAAAAGTCCAGTCTGATAATTTTTATCTTTTTTGTAGCATACGCTCCAATTCCATAAAATTCCACAGGCACTTGGTTTTGAATCTACTCATCTGACTTGTTTTTTATTTGTTGCAACACTTCTGCATCATTCCCCCTTTTTTTCTTGCTTTAATTTCTCTTACACAAGCTTAATAATTATGCATAGAGGAAATCCTTTTAGTGGCTACCTTAGATATTAAAAATTTATTTTAAAAACCAACCTAACGTTAACTAGTATTTGTTCACCTTCCCAAACAATGAAACAACCTTAGAATAATTTAAGTCCATTTATATCTTCATGCTTTTATGCTAGTTATTGTCATATTTTAATTTGACATATGCATCATGAATATTTTTATCAGCCGATATGTACTTCGATTCACATTCACAGAGACCCTTTCTGTAACGTTACTTCTTCCCACCTCTCCACCCTTTCTCTGGAATCATTTTCTCTCTTCCTGAGAAGCCCTCTCTAATATTCCACTTGTGTGGATCTGTTGATGTGTTCTCTCAGGTTTTGCTTATCGTAAAATGTTATAATTTTGTATTTTTCACAAGATATAGAACTATCGGTTGGGAGCTTTTTCCCAGCACTTGGAAAATTCTGATACTTTGTTTTCTGACCTTCATCATTGGGTACTGGGCGTATTTGTAGGGAATGTGTCTGTCTTGGTTCACAGTTTCGCTGTGTGGCCTAAAGTGCGGTTTTCTTTATATTTATTCTGTTTGGAGTCGACAGCACTGTTTCCTCTCCGACATTTTGTTAGGATTTACAGGATCTCTCTGCTCGTTCTTTCTGGGCATCCTGTGAAGGAGAAAATTATTGAGTGGTACCTGTTGAAGCTCTCTAAGGGGACTTCATCCGGGCCCACAGGGCGGGTACAGGAACCTCTGCAGTGGGGACTTGGAAGGGAGAGTGTGTTCAACCCCAGTGTGTCATGGGCAAATGGGAATTCACAGCCTACAGAGGCACGGGATGAGAGGATGAGCCAATTCTGAGAGGAAGCCTGGGGGTTACTGCTGATCCTAACAGGATCTCTGTATGAACAGGCCACGGTGATAGGAATCACCTGCGGGGGGTGGAGGATGAAGAACTTGGCCAGAGACTGAGGATGATCACATACTGAGGGTGAGGGGTCCTGCTTAGCCAGATGTTTTGCTAAAACTGGATCTTCCAGGAAAGTTCACAGATGGCCCTAGGAGAGGATTGGAGAAGCCAGATTAGGTTTCGTACAGTGAAGAATCTTTGTCACTCTAATCACAACTGTACTTCTGGGGTTTTTCTTCTTTTTAGCATTTCTTGAGTTTCTTTTATGTGATTTGTTTACTTTTATCCTCTTTTCTCTCCGTGCTTTGGTCTGAGTATAACTTGTTTCTGATCTGTCTTCCAGTTCAGTCTCCTCTTTGGCTGTGGTTTAGTTGATGCTAAACTCATCTGGTATGTTCTTAATTATGGTATTTAAAAAATTCTTTTGTGGCTCTCAGTTCTAGACTGAAAGGTGCTGTCTTATCACCTAATTTCTTGCTTAAATAAAATAGGATTGTTTCAAAGTTCATGTCTGCTAATGACTATATCTGGATTTCTTTGGAGTTTCTTTTTTTGTTTTTGTTTTTGCTCTTTGTTGTAGGTCATGTGACCTTGAAGTTAAGCTAGAAACAGATCATTCCAGCCCAGTTGGAAGGTCTGCAGTTGTTGTATGAGCCAGTCTAACTCCGTTTTACTCCTACACTTGGTTTGGCCCTTTGAGGACTCCCAACTCTCAGTTTGGTGTCTTTCCTAAGGCTCCTCCTTGGAGAGCCCTACACTCTGATTTAGCCACCCAGTCCTTCCGGGAGACCTATTCTACTTCTCAACCTCTTAGCTTCTCCTTGTGAATCTGAAAATGGTGGAGGAATTCTGGTACAGAACATCGGGCTTGTCTTTTTACCTTTTATTACTTCCTTTATCTTAGAACTTTTGACCTTTGTAATCCTTATTACCTCAATCTCTCCCCAATTCTTGAACACAAAAAAAGTCTGTCTGTCTGTGTATCTATTGGGGTGGGAGAGGGGGAGAGAGAAAGAGAGAGAGAAGGAGAGAGAGGGAGAGGGAGAGATTGGTTTATGTGTGTCCATGTAGTGTCCAGTTTTTCTTACTTTTGGCGGGAAGGATCGTCTGCAATAAACTAATCTGCCATTACCAGGGGATGAAAATGCCTGATATAAACTCTGAAATATTTGCTGCTTTAAAACAAATTTCGCTTTAAAAACAATTTGCAAGAAATCTTGAATTGCAATCCTGAACTTGAAATTGTGTTCATGGCATTTGTTGCTAAAAACAGAAACCCGAAAAGGAAGAGAGGGGGAGAGAGAGAGAGAAAGGAAGACAAAGAGTTTTGCCAGAAAAACCAGAAGGAGCCAAGAGGGGCAGACGGGAACAGGGAGCCCCGAGGCAGAGTGGGCGCAGATGATCAGAGGCCTCCCTGCAGCTTCAACCTGAGCCGCCGCTCTCTTTCTCTGATTTTTTATATTCTGTGTGTTCTTGTCACTTCTTGTTACTGCAGCCAAACCATGTTGTGAGAGGCTTCCAGCCATCCAGTCCCAGAGTGCAGCCTGTGTGCTGTGTTCAGAGCCTCAGCAAAGCTGGAGACTGGGCTTTCTCCTTTCCCCTCTCTCTGCGTCCCCCTTTCAGGCCTGTCTTGGCGTTCTGTTCTGGCATCTGCAGGCATTCAGATGCGCCTTCATTCTGACAAGGCAGAGAGGCCACCCTCTCTTAAGAACAGCATCAGCAGTGCCAGCACAAAGCAGACCACAAGCATGATCCAAAATACCCCTCCGAGGTGACTCCAAACCCAAGACTAAGCCAGGGGTTGCTCCAAAAATACATCACTAGATTTCGTCTTGGGGGTCGCTTCCCCATTTGGCGAGCTGGGTCTGGAGAAGCTGGAGCAGAGATTCCCTGTGGGACCCTCTGGCACTCTCTCCCCTCAGATGCCAGCCTTCCACTGTACCATCTTAGACATGTCACCATCACCTAGAGCAGATGAAAATGTAGGGAAAGCCCCGCATTTCGTCTCCGCCGTCTCCAAAAGTGTTTCAGCCGAGCCATTCTCTCTATAATAAACAAATGTTTGGTGTGAATAAATAATTGGCTGAATGAATATTTGTTTCATATTTCTACTATCCTGTTGTGGTTCCAACTAGACGTGTTTTCTCTTTTTCTCGGCTCAGGGAAATCACACCTGCCCTCTGGGTCCTCTCCAATCTGGAAGCCTCTGCTCACCATTGCAGCCCACCTGAGATCTTATGTCAATCAATACTAAAAGTTACGTTTTGTTCTACTATTTGCGAGAATCAATCAAAATCTTTTTAAAAACTAGTACTAAAATCATTTTACGTAAAGGTGCTTTTAATCCAGAAATGGATGGGAAATTCCTTTGTAGCAGGAGAAAGGTCCTCTCCCTGTGATACCCAGGTTGGTGTCATGTTTGTGGTTCACAGAGGATTGTCACTTACCTGGACTTGTCCCTCTTAATCCTCAGTGTCCAGAATAAGACAGGTTAGTGTCCTTAGTCTCATTTTAAAGAGGACGAAGCTGGAATGAAGGGAGCATAGAGATTTTCATGCCCACTACGTGTGGAAGCCAGGACTGGACTAACATTCCTCTGTAACGACTCTGGCCCTTCTACTGAACTACAGTTTTCTAGTTTTAAAAATCCCCTTCAGCCTCTAACAAAGTCTTTCAGAAGTCACAAGGGCTTAACAAAAGAATGCAGGCATAGAGTGAATTCTATATAGAATCAGTGAATGTATGCTTTTTCCTATTCATCTTTTTTTTTTCTGGCTTTTTATTTTTCATTTTATTTTTTAAAACTCTCAAAAAACAGATTAATATTTATAAATAAAAATAGAAGATAATTTCAAAAAATTTCAAATCTTATAGGCAATAGAAAAAGAAGAAATACTTCAAATTCATTCTACTTCATCTGGAGATAGCTGATGTTAAAATTGGAAAAAAATATTATTATAAAGGGAAATTACAAACATATTTCACTTATAAATGAGGATGCAATATCCTAAACAACATGTTAACAAGTTGAATTAAAAATTATTGTTTAAATAATGTACTTTGGTCAAAATTAAATCCAACTTATGTGAGAATTAGTCACAATTTTCCTTTTTTTCTTTTCCTTTTTCCCCACCCCCTCCCTCCTTTTCTTTGCTCTTCCCTCCCCCCACCCCACCAAGTCATTAATTGTCATTAATTGTCTTCATTGATCTATTCAGAAATAGACCTAAGTGATATTTGAGTGCATCAGAGTAAAAGAAGGATTTCTCTGGCATTGCGGAATGTATGTACAAAGATCTGAGAATTAATCAATGA
>CAUYTI010059975.1:0-10721 GCA_963575145.1 Galago senegalensis
CCCGCCAAACAACAATGACGGCTGCAACCAAAAAATAGCCGGGCGTTGTGGCGGGCGCCTGTGGTCCCAGCTACTTGGGAGGCGGAGGCAAGAGACTCGCTTGAGCCCAGGAGTTGGAGGTTGCTGTGAGCTATAATGCCAGGGCACTCTACCCAGGGGACAAGCTTGAGGCTCTGTCTCAAAAAAAAAAAAAAATAAAAAAAAAAAAAAAGAAAGTAACAACAGATACTTATGGGATGGAGATTGGAAAAGTGAGAACAGAGAGAAGAACCTTGTTTTTACTTAAAAAAAACCCCAAACCAGGCAGTGCCTGTGGTTCAGTGGGTAGGGTGCTGGCCCCATATACCGAGGGTGGCAGGTTTGAACCTGGCCCTGGCCAAACTGCAACAAAAAAATAGCCGGGCATTGTGGCAGGTGCCTGTAGTCCCAGCTACTTGGGAGGCTGAGGCAAGAGAATCGCCTAAACCCAGGAGTTGAAGGTTGCTATGAGCTGTGTAACACATCATGGCACTCTATCTACTGAGGGTGATAAAGTGAGAGTGTCTCTACAAAAAAAAAAAAAGAAAGGAAAATGAACCTGAAACCAGGAAAGGTAATACTTGCATGTTACAGATTCGAGAGTGTACAGTAAATTTCCCTTTTGTCTCAATAATTATTACCAGTTTCTAATATAGGTCAAAATCATTCTATGAATATTTTTTTGAGACAGTTTCACTTTGTCACCCTCAGTAGAGTGCTGTGGCATCATACCTCACAGGAACCTCAAATTTGGGGGGTGAAGTGATTCTCTTACCTCAGCCTCCCAAATAGCTGGGAATACAGGCACCTGCCACAATGCTCAGCTATTTTTAGAGACAAGGTCTCACTCTAGCTCAGGCTGGTCTCGAACCTGTGAGCTCAGGCAATCCACCTGCCTCGGCCTCCCAGAGTGCTAGGATTATAGCTACCGCACCTGGCCCATTCTATGAATATTAAAAGATTAAAAGTATCAGCAGCCCAAATAATAGAAGCTCTATACAAAGTTCTGCACCTTGTTGGTTTTTTTTTTGCAGTTTTTGGCTGGGGCTGGGTTTGAACCCACCAACTCCGGCATATGGGGCTGGTGCCCTGCTCCTTTGAGCCACAGGCGCCACCCCTGCATCTTGTTTTTTATTTATTTTTGAGATCATTCAGAGTACTGCCACATTCTTAATAGTCACACAGTATTTTAGTTTATAAAAACACTTTTAAGTTATTCAACTAGCTTCCCTGAAAAGATACATTGTTTCTAAGCTTCTGCTATTAAAATAATGCCATAATCACATGCTTGTACATGTCTGTTGGCATATGTGCAAGATAACATTCTAAAAGGCTGGTGGACCAAAGAGCATATGCATCCCTAAGGTTGGCAATTCCTGCAACAGAGCCCTCTAGAGTAGTAGTTCTCAACCTTCCTAATGCCACAACCCTTTAATATATAGTTCCTCATGTTGTGATGACCCCAACTATAAAATTATTTTCGTTGCTACTTCATAACTGTAATTTTACTACTGTTATGAATTGTAATGTAAATATTTGATATGCAGGAGACCCCCCAAAGGGATCATGACCCACAGATTGAGAACCACTGCTCTACAGGGATTATATCAATGGACGATCTCACCAGCAATGCATAAGAAGTTTAATTTCCTCTCATACTGTATGTGTATGGTTTCTATCTTATATTTAAAACTTTAGTTTGTCTGGAATAGGCTTATCTAAGGCAGGAAAAACTCCTGAACAAGATTAGAAAAAAGACCAGTAGCCCTTCAGAAAAATGGGCAAAAGACATGAACCAATAGTCATGAAAATGCAATGGAAAATAATCACTAACATATGAACAGATGGGCTTGGAGTCTGTACCACAGCGGTTACGGCGCACCAGCCACATACACCAAGGCTGGTGGGTTCAAACCCAGACTGGGCCAGCTAAAATAACAATGACAACTGCAACAAAAAATAGCCAAGCATTGTGGTGGGCGCCTGTAGTCCCAGTTACTTGGGAGGCTGAGGCAAGAGAATCGCTTAAGCCTTAGAGTTGGGAGGTTGCTGTGAGCTCTGACACCACAGAGCACTCTGTCTCAAAAAAACAAGAAACATATGAATAGATGATCAAACTTATTCATAAGAGACAAAAACTACATACTATTCTTCACCTGTAAAATTAGGAAAATCCAAAACTATGATAACCTAATCTGTTGGTGAGATTGTGGAGAAATGATTCCTCTCATACAATGCTGAGGAAATGCTAAATGGTACATGTTCTATAGGCAGCGGATTTAACCACTGACCTTGGAATCTGACATCTAGGAATCTGTTCTTAAAGTATAACTGCCAAGAGCAAAATGACATATGAACAAAGTATTCTTTGCAGCACTATTTATAATAGCAGAAGACTGAAATAAACTAAGGTTTATCAATAGAGCCTAAAGTGACTATGCAGTTGTTAAGCAAAAAGATGAATTTCTATGTATTGCTATGTGTGACTTCTACTAAATACGCAAGGTTCAATCCTATATATATTGTTTTCTACCTTAAATGTTACAAAGTAGGAGCTGATAAATACATGTACTTATCTGCATGCAGTTTAAAAAAATGAAGGATAATCAAAAAGTAATACAGTGGAGAGGAAAGTGATAGAGACTGGATTTCTTTGAGTGTTATTTTAGTGCATGATCTTTAGAAAAAATGAAGTATTTTCTTTCTTTCTTTTTTGATAGAGTCTCACTCTGTCGCCCTCAGTACGGTGCCACTGCATCATAACTCACAGCAAACTCCAACTCTGGGCTTAAGTGATTCTCTGGCCTCAGCCTCCCCAAGGAGCTGGACTACAGGCGCCTGCCACAACGCCCCCCTTATTTCATTATTTATTTATTTATTTTTTGAGACAGAGTCTCAAGCTTTTGCCCTGGGTAGAATGCCACTGAGTCATAGCACTCTACCAAGGGTGGCAAAGTGAGACTAAAGCTCACAGGTATACTGAAATGGATGAATCAAATTAACAACACCTGAATCCAAAGATTAATATTTGTATCACTAAAATTGGAAAACCAGATATTATTTGCATGCTGATATGATACAAAAGGAAACCTATTGAGTATTTGGCCAAAATAATTGAATTTGAATCTAATCAAGTTTTAGGATCCAAAATCTATTTATATGGAAAACCCAAGAGTTCCAGGTTGGAAAACTTACGGATGCACCACTGCACTCCACGCAGGGCAACACAGAGCAAGACCCTATCTTAAAAAAAAAAACACAAGGCCCGGCACAGTGGCTTACAACTGTAATCCTAGCACTCTAAGAGGCTGAGGGCAAGTGGATTGCCTGAGCTAAGAGTTCAAGACCATCCTGAGCAAGAGTGAGACCCTATCTCTAAAAAATTAGCTGGGTGTTGTGGCAGGCACCTGTAGTCCCAGTTACTTGGGGGGGGGGGGGCGCTAAGGCAAGAGGATCTTTTAGGCCCAAGAGTTTGAGGTTGCTGTGAGCTATGATATCACATCACTCTACCAAGAGCTACAAAGTGAGATTCTGTCTCAAAAAAAAAAAGGGTATCATACTAAGTAATATTAAACAGTTATTATTTAGGGAAGATAATGGTATTATGGCTATTAATGTTTTAAAAAGAAGTCTGAACAGTTAAAAATACAAAGAAGTGCCTATAGGTTTGCAGTAAGTGAAAGGTTTGCAATTTGCTTTAAAACAGAAAAGAACAGGCTAGGCACAGGGGCTCACATCTGTAATCCCAGGATTCTGAAGATCAGTTTGAGCTCAAGAGTTTGACACCAGCCTCAGCAAGAGTGAGACGCTGTCTCTATTTTAAAATAAATAAAAGTTGGCTCGGTGCCTATGGCTCAAGTGGCTAAGGCGCCAGCCACATACACCTAAGGTGGCGGGTTCAAATCCAGCCCGGGCTGCCAAACAATGATGGCTGCAACCAAAAAATAGCTGGTCGTTGTGGCAGGTGCCTGTAGTCCCAGCTACTTGAGCCCAGGAGTTGGAGGTTGCTGTGAACTATAATGCCCCAGCACTCTATCCAGGGGGACAGCTTGAGGCTCTATCTCAAAAAATAAATAAATAAATAAATAAAAATTAAAAAAAATAAAACACAAGAGCAAGAATTGATATAACAAGATTGATGAAATGCTCTTAACTGCTAAAGCTTTATGGAGGATCATTATATTTTCTCTGTGTACATCTGAAATTTTACATAATAAAAGGATTTAAAAAATAAAAGTACGGCTGTTGTGATGATGAAGAAGTTCACATAAAATAATTAATGTAGGGCCTAACATAAAGTAAGTGCTCCAGGTAAAACTTCTTATCATCCTTTTTTTTTCACTCCCACAACCACTCTGGCTTAGTCTTCACCTTTCATTTATAGTACTGTCAGAGCTTGTGGGCTTATGAACTTCTTTAATAACTTTCATAACAACTTCTTCCCTCAAAAAATTTCCTCTAGGGTGGCGCCTGTGGCTCAAAGGAGTAGGGCACCAGCCCCATATACCAGAGGTGGCGGATTCAAACCTGGCCCTGGCCAAAAACTACAAAAAAAATTTTTTTTCTCCATACGTGCTGTATCTTTTTTTCTAGGTACTATTATTTGGTACCCACTTACAGGCACCATAATGTGTGCTTTTCAAACATTACTTTTAATCATTATAATAATCATCCACAGATGAGGAAAAGAGAGGTTAAGAGATTTGCCTGCCCAAGACCCTATAACTACTGTCAGAGCCATGATTTGAACCCAGTGTGTCTGGATTCCCATTGTATAGGAAAGCTTGCTCTATTCCCTATACAATGCAACAATCCTTTTTCTGAAAACGAATTCTGACCATTTCTCATTTAAGAAGGTTTCACTAAATTCTAAATGTCTGTAGGATAGATTGCTTTGATGATACAATACAGGGCAGCATCTGTGGCTCAGTGAGTAGAGCACCGGCTCCATATACCGAAACTGCCAGACTGCAACAAAAAATAGCCGGGTGTTGTGGCGGGCACCTGTAGTCACAGCTACTCGGGATGCTGAGGCAGGAGAATCGCCTAAGCCCAAGAGCTGGAGGTTGCTGTAAGCTGTGACGCCTCGGCACACTACTGAGGGTGACAAAATGAGACTCTATCTCTTAAAAAAAAAAAAAAAAAGAATAATGCAATGCAATCCAAACTCAATCTACCTTGTCAATCACATTAATACTATTTTCTCAACTGTTTATTCTTCATCCATTTATCTGCAATAATAGCTTTGTCTTGTACTGGGGTTCCACATGTACACTGGTTTACTTTCTAGGCTTTCTAGTCTGTTGCACTGGTCTATATTTATCACTAAAAGGTTTGTATCTTCTGATAACTTAGAGAAAATCCTAATTTCCGACAGATAGAAAGTGGTTAGTAAACATTAATGAATGCTGAGAACCCATTTCCCCCAAACAAGAGCTGTACCTGTGAGAAGCCTCGAGTAGAGCTGTAAGAACTGGTAATGGCATTGCGGCTGGAGCTAGGGATGCCACCTGTGTACGTGCTTGCCAAGGAGCTCACAGAAGAAGTGCGAGATCTCTTATTCAAGTGGTCCTCTAAGCTCTGGGAATTGAGGCCTCTCTTCAGAGAACCAGGCCTAATAAGAGAAGATAGATAGATGTAGATAGATAGAAGGTTTCATGCATGGTCATGACACCTTTCTAGACAAACATGAAGAGGATAATGCTCTTAACTTCTGATGTTGAACTGATAAAATCAGCAGGGAAAACCAAAGATTTATTTATTAATTTATTTATTGAGACAAAGTCTTACTTGGTTACCCTTGGTAGAGTGCTATGGCATCATAGCTCACAGCAACCTCAAACTATTGGGTTCAAGTGATCCTCTTGCCTCGGCCTCCCAAGTAGCTGAGCCAAACCACATTTTGGCTTTAGGATTTTGCCTCATTCGTGTGACAGTCCTTTAGTTTTGGGGGCACCATTATCTACTCCCCTTATTTCCTTTGGGATTTTCATCCTATGGGCTAATATTTCTACACCTCCCAAATCATTTCACCCACCACCACCACCTCCCTGCCATGGGGGTGTTACAAATCTCCTTAACATCTTTGTTGCTTCACTGGAAATGGATTTCAGTTTGCGTACATTCTCTCTCATAGTGCAATATGGTGAACTGAACACAATGCTTCATGGACAGTCTGAGTAGAACTAAGGAAAGCAAGACCAACTATCCACTCACCTCATTCTAGCCTTTCTTCTAATAGTACAAAGTAGGAGCATATTAGCTTTTCTGGCAGCCATATTATATTGCTGACTCAAATTAAGTATATAAGCCATCCTAAGTCTCTTCACACATACTTCAAAGACACTTCCTCTTCTATCTAATTCTTCCTCCAATGTATTTTTAAAATGTTAAAACTTGGGCAGCACCTATGGCTCAGTGAGTAGGGTGCCGGCCCCACACACCGAGGGTGGCAGGTTCGAACTCAGCCAAATCGCAACAACAACAAAAAAAACAGCTGGGTGTTGTGGCGGGTGCCCGTAGTCACAGCTACTTGGGAGGCTGAAGCAAGAGAATCACCTAAGCCCAAGAGGTGGAGGTTGCTGTGAGCTGTGATGCCACATCACTCTACCAAGGGTGACAAAGTGAGACTCTGTCTCTAAAATAAATAAATAAAATAAAATAAAACTTAACTTTAAGGGCGGCACCTATGGCTCAGTGAGTAGGGCGCTGGCCCCATATACCAGAGGTGTGGGTTCAAACCCAGCCCTGGCCAAAAAAAAAACCTCCAAAAAACAGAAACAAAAACAAAAACAAAACTTAACCTTAAATTTCATATTGTTACATTTTATCCTTTGCACAAACCTTATACTCTATTTATACACTTGGTTATCAAATATATTTAGAAACCTTCTTGGCCATAGCACATTTTCACTCACCTTAATGCTAAAATAGTAAAAGGAATTAGGCAGAAGATAGTTAATTATGGCAAGTTACTCAAAATATTCCTAATTTCAAAGATGTGAACCTGAATTAAGTGATGCAAAAAGCAAAGGGGAAAATCTATAGGGCAACTGTTTTGATGATGTCATTTTTCTAAATAAGTAGTTGATATTTTTTCCAGATGGACTCTCACTTACTTAGGCACAAAAGAAGCGGGAACTCCATTGGCCACCAGGGGTTCAAATGCTGACTGTCCACTCCCACTGCTATCATGGCGCCTGTGATAAATCAAAAAATTCCCAATGAAAAGGCATGACCTTTTCCCGTCTTTTTTTTTTTTTAATTAAATCATAGCGGTGTACGTTAATGCAATCATGGGGTGCAATCTGCTGGTTTGAAATATTTTCATCAAACTGGTTAACACAGCCTTCATGGCATTTTCTTAGTTACTGTGTTAATACATTTATATTCTACACTTAGTAAATTTCACATGTACTCTTCCTTTTTCCCTTCTTAAAGCATATTCTCATATTGCTGGGACTGTACACTATCTCTATGAAGTACAAACTCCACGCAAGACAAAAAAAGGTTGTTTTGAATTCCTAAGCATCTCAAAGGTAAACTTAACCTAAAACTGTCCTGGTAATAAGGACAGTATAAAAATACTTCAAGACCATTTGAATAATTCAGCTGTATCAATTCTTTTACCTGCTAAATTCACATTAAAGTTATACTCACAAATTTAACACTCCATCATCTGCAAATTAAAAAAAACAAAATAACAAGAAAAAACATGTGAGGGACCAACCCACATATCTCACAGTGCTCCAGAGGTTCTCAAGCCATTTAGGGAAAGGTCTATTATATTACCTATAAAGAGCCAATGCACAGTGCACAGAATCACTGCTTACAGGATTTTATAGGAAAAATAATACAGAATCTGTATTTAAAGGCTCACTGGGCTCAGGAAAAATTACTATCTTGGAGAACATGAGAAATCTATTTGGATCACAAGAATAGTTGTTGCTTTCTCTATACCCCCTGCCACTACTGCTTAGCTGACATTAGTGCAAACTTGCCACACTGTTAATTCCCACCTCTAGTTATCACTACCTGATTTTCCTGTATTACATAAATACACTTGCACTTATTAAGATTTCCCTCACCTAATTTTGTCATCTACATTATCAAAGATAGCCAACTTTGAAACTTTTGAATGCTAACAATCTAGTCTAGGTAATGGGGACAATTTCAGTATTTTAGGTGTGGAGTCCACTGTCTCCTCAGAGAGCTCTTCCTTGACTGCTTTATATAAAGAAGCCCCCTTCTCAATCCCCTCTAATTACCCTGTTTTTTTAACCTCTATACACTTAACATTCCATAATTACCATGTTTATCTTACTATCATTTTTCAAAACTGTCTGTCTCGCTCCAAAGAGTAGGGGTTTCATCTTGTTCACTGCTCTATCCACCATACTTGGAACAGGGTCTGGCACACAGTAGGTCCTCAACAAATATTTGCTGAATTAAAAAAATGAGTGGAATCTTTAACTGATTCCTTAGAAAACCACAAATAGTTCTGTATCATAACTAACCACTTAAACATCCTTTCTTTCCATACTTAGGAAACAGTTTACTGCATTTTCATTAAGTTACCATATAAGCCAGATTGGTTTTACTGTCATTATTGATAACTCTACCATACTCTAGATTTTACTTTTCTTTGACAAGTATTTCTTTCAGCACAATTATGACATTTAAGCTAGTGGTTACCTGACTTTGAGTATTCAAATGTGAAAATAAAAGTTTAAACATTTATACCCAAAGTAGAGGGTAGCATGGCTAATAGTTGTCACCTTATCTCTACAACTTATGGAAAAGGTAAATTATAAAATCTAACCTGTGCCTTAGGAAATGAATAGCACTGAAGCCCTTATTACCAAGCTCTTTCATGAATGCCAAAAAGAGGACCTATTAAGGCTAACAAACTAGAGTTGGTTTCTGTTATCTTTATAGTAATATTCTATATTTTACTGAATTCTCAGGAGTCCACACAGGAGGTCTGTTTAGGCCTAAAGAGCTATCTCTATAATGGACTTCAACAATCTGAGGGTAATTGGGACTGTTACCTTCTTTTATTTTCCTGGCCATCAGTACATATTTGGTCTTCCTCCTCCACTGTCCTTTTCTTCCTTTCTTTGAGGGCACTCAGAACAGTCTCCTTTGCACATGGGTCTGGGGCATTACTTGATGGTGAGGACAGTGCTGAGCTGATTACCTGCTCTGGCCTGTAATGAAATAAAAGACTCTAATAGTTATTAATTACAATGCTATGTAGCACAGACTCAGGTCACTAAAAAATCAGAAGCTAACCAAAAGGCAAAAGTATAATCTATAATCATAGAAACTGTTCTTAGCAAGCTACTGTCCATGGCAAAAGATGGGGAAAAAAAAAAAAAGATTTTACTAGAATTTAGGACTTCTCATTCAAATAACCTGTTACTTTTTTTCCTTATAGTTTTTCGGTCAGAGGAACAAGTGTAGAAGAATGAAAAGGACACAAAAGGGATAGTACTCTTCCAATAGTAATACTCACATTGTAGAACGAGTCAATTTCCTGTCAGGAGGGGCAATCCTCACAGTCACTGGGCTAATCCCCATCCTGGAATTACGAACAGATAAAACAGTCTTCTTTGGACAACCATTCCAGCATACTGTGGGAAGTACCCCCAGAAACGAATATTGGGCCTGCTGGAGCGGATATCGTCTTCGAGGTGTTATTACAAATCGATTTGATAAACTCCCACACTCCCTGCAGAGAATGGGAGAAACATCATTAAACAAAAGCTTAACAGAATGTCAGAAAACTTAAATGGCTAAATAACCACACAAGTTAAGACATCTTCCAAAGGGCTTAATAAATTTCTTTCTTTCTAATCAACAGAATACAGTATTTTTATGGCAACTTTCCCTTATTCCATCTAAGGGCAGGTGGACTTTAACAATTTGAGGGGAAATCAAAAACCCTGCCCATGCAAATAAAACTACAATGGAGGAAAAAAGTATGTGTTGTTGGTGTGTACAGGGAGGAACTTTTCAAGTATCCTTCGATCCTTTGTGCTAAATCATCAGTGATAATGTACCTAAAGTCAAACATTTTTAATACCTGGTTTATCTTCTCAATTAAATGTGTTTTTTTTTTTGGGAGACAAGAGTCTCAAGCTGTCGCCCTGGGTAGAGTACGGTGGCATCATAGCTCACAGCAATCTCCAACTTGGGCTTAAGAAATACTCTTGCTTCAGTTTTTCTATTTTTAGTAGAGACAGGGTCTCTACTTTCTCTACTCAGGTTTGTCTGGAACTCATAAGCTCAAGCAGTCCACCCACCTTGGCCTCCCAGCGTGCTAAGATTACAGGCATGAGCTACCATGCCCAGCCCAATTAAATGTATTTATCAAAAATCTAACATCTTCACCAATTTTTTGTATTCTCTTTTATCATCCAGCTATTGGGACTAAATAAAAATGTCTCCTCAAGTTGGGCACAGTGGCTCACACCTGTAATCCTAACATTCTGGGAGGCCAAAGCAGGAGGATCACTTGAGGCCCAGAGTTTCAGACCAGCCTGAGCAAAACCCCCATCTCTTTTTTTTTTTTTTTTGAGACAGAGCCTCAAGCTGTCCCCCTGGGTAGAGTGCCGTGGCATTACAGCTCACAGCAACCTCCAACTCTTGGGCTCAAGCGAGTCTCTTGCCTCCGCCTCCCAAGTAGCTGGGACCACAGG